>JAOUZG010048052.1:839173-852641 GCA_026289955.1 Argiope argentata
CCGTTTGATTCTTTATTATTCCATTTGATTCTTTAAAAATTCCATATGTTTCCATTTCCTTCTTTATTATTCCATTTGCTTCTTTAAAAAATCCATATATAACCATTTGATTCTTTATTATTGACATTTTGAATTAAAAAAACAAGTACATATTAATTGAAGACATATAATTATTTACCATATATAGTTTTTAAACCAGAAAGAGTTTTAAGCATTAGAAAAACAAAAATCTCACATTCACCTTTTATCAAGATTGTTGGCTACTATAAAAGAATTCGTCACTAAATATGTTCTTGACACGGACTTTTGTGAATTTTTAAGCAATCAATTCACATAATTAACAAGTAATGTTTAAGGGTCGGGATAACCTGGTTGGTAGGACGTTGAATTCGCATCCCTTGGGCTGCAAGTTCGAAATCTGCAATCGAAGACTCTCCGTGCATGTGGTGGCTGGTGCACGTTAAATCTGTCGAGGTCACAAAATACCCCATGTGGAAAGTAATACCACTGTTCATAATGTATCAGAGGTGATAATTCTATGTTCCAGAATTATATTACAATCTATGGATGAGTACATGAATTGCATAGATGTAATCCACCCCCGTAAAAAGAGTGTGACTTGAATGATCTAGAAGTCAGACTTCTTCTGAGGGATTCATACCCTCAAAAGCTACTACAACCCTCCTTCCGTAGTAAATCGGAACACGATAACAGAAACAACAACTAGTGATGTCACATTTTGCTACTTTTATTTTAGCCTTTGGGAAATTTCGTTCTTCTGGAATTCATTGTAATTTTTAGGAAGCAAAACGTATTATTCCGGGGGTTTTATCTTTTCAAAGTACATTTTATAGTCATACTCTTAAAGAAATAACAACAAAATTTTTCAACCTGCACCTTATCACTTTGTGAATTTGAAGCATCCAGTATTTTTATTCATATATTACTTAGGATTGAATACCATTAGCAGTATGAAATAAATATTTAACAAAATATTCAATTATGAAATTGTTCAAATATTTCTCGTTATCATAAGTATAGTACTTGCTATAAATTTGTGCCCTAACAAATACACTAAGAATTTGCAATGAATTTGTACTGTGACATATGTGCTCAAAACTTCCTACAACGTTATACCATGATAAATACGCTCATAGTTTGCTTTAAATTCATACCAGGGCAAATACACTCGGCAATTGCCTGTAAATTCGTGCCATGACAAATATGTTAGGATCTTGATATAAATATATACCATAGCAAATACGTTAAGAGATTGATATGAATTGATACCATAGCAAATACGTTAAGATTTGATATGAATTGATGCCATAACCAATACGCTAAGAGCCTGATATAAATTTATACCGTAACAAATACGCTAAGAGCCTGAAATAAGATTATATCATAACAAATACGCTAAGAGCCTGATATAAATTTATACCATAACAAATACGCTAAGAGCCTGATATAAGTTTATAATATAACAAATATACTAAAAGCTTTCAAAAAATACGTACCACAACAAATATGCTAAGAACTAAACCTTGAAGCAAATATGCTAAGAACTCAACATTTCTGCTTTGTACTTTAAGTTATCTGAATATTTTTTGTTATTGCGTTTGTTGGGGACATACAAAAGAAATCAATTTCTTTTTATTCTGAATTCTCAGAAAGAACTCGGTTTTTATTAAATTTGGGAAATTAAAATTCAATTTTGAAAAAGTGCATATTGAAGACAGAAATAAGAATTTTGAAATATTCACAAGTGCATTTGAAGTCGCAGAATTTAAATCAAGTATTGACTTATATTTACTTTAACTGACGAATTCCAAAATATGTACAACTGTAACATGGAATTAATTTGCAAGCATAATACTTAGAAAAGAAATCTCAATGGATTGATGATGTAAATATATTCTAATATTTTATAACCAATTATAAAAACAACTAAGGTAATGCAATTTTTGATATGAATGAGTTTAAATTTTATAGCAATTTTCTCACAAAATATGCCCTTTTTACAGCAAGAAAAAAAGTACATTTTTTCAATATGGCCAATTTTTTTTATGGAATTCTGTATATTCTAAAATTAAAATGATTGAAAATATTTTGATAAACTTGTTACATATATAATGAAACATTCAGAGGTGGTTCGGAAAATGTGAAGAGATATTCTACGAAGGAGAAAATTACTATTGAAATTTAGTGACTTGATACATAACCCAAGGATTGGGAGATAGTGAGAGCCCTTGATAGTTATCCACAAGCATTAGGTTTTAAACTATTATTAGTATCCCCGATTCATCACTCATAATATCACCATTTGAACGATATTTAGTGTTTTAATACATGTATAATCCCATATGAATAATTACAAGATGATGAATGGAAAATTCTGCCCAAAGTTTATTAGGATCAGAAGTCGAATTCATCGTCTGAACATTGTTCAAAACGACAAAAAGTATCCCCCGACATACAACATATACAATGCCTAGTAATATAGATCAGAAAACCTGCACCTGCGTCCTGGTATAGGGGTAGCGTGTCTTCCCCGTGACCTTAGCATCCCGGGTTCAAGTCCTGGTTGGGGCATGCTTGTTCTCCTAGCTGTAAGGTGCATGAATGTACCCCCCCCCCCCGTAAAAAGGAGCCTTGAAAGCGACCGTGATGAGTGTGTAGCTAAGTAGTACTCTTGGCGCTACTTCAAAACAAGAGACGCTCCTTTCGGCCTAAAAATCTGATGTCTCGGTGAAGTTTGTCCATGGCAAGTGTCATCAATAACAACTACAGAAAACCTGAGTCTACAATCTAAAATCACATTATCATAGATTGGAATTAAGTTAATTCCAATTGAGTATAACGCTAATAAAGATTGGTTAAAGGAAGTACTTCACTCGTAATTAGAGAATTTAATTCAGCTTTCGATATAAAATCACATTTATCATCAACAGCTTAAATAATCTCCGTGTAGTAAATTATATAAAATACTATTTAGAAAAGTGTAAATGATGTAAACATTATTCAGCCAGTAAAGAGGACACGCAGGACTCCAAGCACAGATGATAAAGTTTATATTTAATGCATACCGCTTAAAGGCACTAATTTGCCCAAAGTTTATTTTGTGGCGCCCAGAGTGAGGAGGGATTTAATTGAGTGAAACGTTCTGAAGTTTAGAATGTGTAAACTTTCTATTTAAGTCCTAAAATTATAATTATTTGTCTTTGAAAACTTTAACTGTACACAAGCCATTTAGCTCGCCGTATATTAAATACCGGTAACTGCCGTAGCTTTTAAGAGTTACGGGTTTAAGTTTTGGGAAACAACTTTATTTTTGGCCTCATTAAATTAAAGCATCTTAGAAAAGGAGTGTTTCTTTAATCAATTGCTTGAATTAACGTCTGATAATTTTGACATGATTTATTAATTTGCCACTAGAAAATTAAATTATTTTATTTGAAGAGTTTAAATATGATATTTAATCGGGCACAAGGAAATAGTAATGCAATCCCTACTGTCTCTGTGTTGATATTGTTTTTAATATTATAAATGTGCTGACATCAAATGAAGAGGGTACCCTCTTAAGGAATCTTACTTTTCATGTTTATATTTAAAATTTAATAATGATGATTATTTTACTGATGGAACAAAGATTACCATTATAATAATGGTGGTTATTTTACTTTTATACAATTTTCTTTTCGTATATCATGAATGCCAATTTCTTTTTTACACGTTGAGTTAATTCTTAATATGTTGTTTTTGTTTTTGATGTAACGTTATATTTGCTATTATTTTAGTTGGACTTATGTTTGTTATGTCATCATGTTGTTTTGGGGTTGAGGTTTCTGGTGTCAACAAAAACTCGTAGGCGGAAAATAAAAATGTTATTATCTGCACGAGCATCTTAAAAAATCAGCTTTTAATAACCTGTTGTCATTGCATTTACAAAAGCTCGGATTAAAAAAGAAGTAAATTACTACAGCATATAAAACCTAGAAAAATGTCATTTTGAGCCCGTGATTATGTGAAATGAAATAAATAGGAAATGTGATATTTTTTTTTAAACAATAAAGGCGAGAAAAAGTTTATCTGATCGTTTGCAATACTAAAGTGACTCATTCAATGAAGCAATTAAAATGAATAAAGATATAATTTAAATCGCACGAGCACGTGGGGCTTAGCAATTCAAGAAATGATGTTCCGACATGATATGTCGAAATATGCATAGCAGATTTCATTTAAATCTTTATTAGATTTAAAATGATAAGATTACACTGATCAAATTTTGTTTAATTCTGAAATTTTTGTTTTTATGATTTCCGATATTTTAAATACTAATCTTGCTATTATTATTTCTTTTGAATTTTTGGCTAGCTCAAATGTCTTATTTTAAAATATTTTAATATATCTATGGAAGGCTCATGCATTATTCCGTAAGTTATTCAAGAAGTCAACACTTAAATACATTTTGTGCTATTTCTTTCTCTTAACATACATTTTGGTGAATTTTCTCTTCCTAGTTACGAAGCGTTCGTTTACAAAATGGCACAAATAATATGATAAAACAAAAGGCAACTAAAGTGTTCAAATATAAATGCCTTTAATACAAGATATAAATAAAAAGAAATCTATGGTTTCAGTTGGTTTATGCATTTCATTTGAAAAAAATATTTTAGTTTGTATCTTGTGCTCAACTTGGTTGCTGCATTTTCCTCTGATGTTTTATTTTTAATTGCATTTTATTTTTAACTTGGTTTCTGTATTTCATCTGACAAGTTATTTGAATTCGCATCTTGTGTTTTAACTTGTATTGTGTATTAACTTGTATTGTGTATTAACTTGTATTGTGTATTAACTTGTATTGTGTATTAACTTGTTTTGTGTATTAACTTGTTTTGTGTATTAACTTGTATTGGTTGTTGTATTTCATTCTAATAAGTTATTTAATTTTTTATGGCGGATCTTTTATGATACTAATGTATCTACAATTATGGATAAGGCTTAGCTGAACATAATTCCTGGATAATTATAACAATTTGCAACATTTGAGACAACCTCAGATATGGGCCATTGGCTAGATAACAAAGGTGTAAAAGCTGAAAAATAAATCAATCAATTTCTTCGGATCTTTTGATTGAGAGAAACCCGAACTAAAATCTCCTTCATGGTTTATTTTAATTTAATTTAATTTATTATAAAACAGTTCTAGGATAGGTTTCGTTTCTTAACAATTGTCAAAGAACGAGGAGGTCACTTAAGTTACCGTTATTGGTATGACTAAGCTATCTAACTTGTAACTTATTTAGGATATGAAATAATTCATAAAAAATAAATTCATCAAGCAATGAGAAATTTATCAATGTGAAGTTAAATTTACGACCATTTAGAAATCAGAATGATTGATATCCACAAAATTACTTTTGTATTTTATTTTTTTAAAAAAATAAGTCGCAAATAATATTAGCACATAATATTTACAAAAGTTAAAATATTTAAAACACATAATGTCCATTAACCAAATTCACATTAAATAAATTAAAATGTCTGTGACCTAAATAAGCTATACAAATGTTAAAAGCTGAGAATATTAAAAATTATGTTTCTTAACCATCACCAGATGAAGAGGACCGCTTTTGAGCTATTATCTTAATATCGTGCCATCTAGGTGCAAACAAATTAAAATATGGAGTGAGAAAAAAATCATTCATATTCATTCGGCATTGGAAAGCAATTTTAAGAGGCTACATTAATTTCCAAAATAGTAAGAATTTTGAACAATGATACTTGAAGTTGCATTGTTATGCGAATAGAACAATGCAACTTCAAGTATCATTTGATATGTATTGTTATTACTATAAACAATACATATCAAATAAAATTTTAAAGCTGCTTATTAATTAAAAAATGTATTACTTGAATAAATCATGTTTATGAATGGGATAATATATATAAAGAGTCATATAATGTAACAAACTTGTGTTTCATACTGAAAACACTACATAAAATATAAATTAAAATCTTTTATTAATGTGATAAATTTCTCAGATCTAAATTATGTCAGAGAAAAAAAATTGTAATAACTTGAAAATGTGATTTTTTAATGAAATATATGCTAATCAAAATTAAAGTGTAAAAGAAGGAATTAAAATTAATCCTAAATGAAATATTATAACACAATAGTATATAAGTAAATGTATTAAAACAGAAATATAAATTACAAATTTAATTTAAAATTTTTTACCGCAATATCCGTTTTCTTCTATATTCAGAAAAGATTAGCTTTTTTTCTATCCTTACTTTTATATTAATATATGTTTTCTTTATCTTTTCGTATTATGTTTTATAATAATTTAGAGCATTTCTTAAAAAATTATTAATGTTCTATTATAAAATAAATTGTGTTTTACCATAAATGCTATTTTTGATTTTAATAACTGAACAATTCTAAAGTATTTCATTAATATTAATTTTCAAAACTAAATTTATTCAATGCTCTTATAATTAATTTGTTTTGTTAATAACACAGCAAAATTTTGACATTCTTATATCTAAAATAAAAAGAATTGTCTAGACTAGAAAATTTCGAATGAAAATCAGAAAGATAGTATTTTTATCATTCTTGAAAATTGAGTAATTACAATTCTAGCTCATAAGGTATTTCATTTCAACTTTCACTTAACATTAGCCAATGTCTCTAATTAACGAAAAGGTAATTAATAAATGAATTTCCATTACCTAATGTTAAAACTTACAAAAATATTGTTAAGCACCTAAAGAATTCCCAATTACTAACAGACTTTTGAACCTCCATCTATTGTTTAAAAATGGATAGTTTAATTACATAAAGGTAAAATGGAGTTTTTAATATTCTAGTTAGTAATTATTAGTCTGTAGTCTATAAATTATCTTTTATGTTTGGTTTTCAAAAATACAACTATTACTAATATATATGAGAAAGTGATAGATAATTTGAATTTTATATGTGCCAAATAGGTTTTATAAAAGTTTTAAGCATCTCAAGGATAACAAAATGTAGCTCTTTAATCAGATGCAGTTATGGATACTTGAATGCATAGTTAGCAAAAGCAGCATACTTTTCTGCTCATTAAAAGAAATTACCTCCTATCTTTATTTTCCAATAAGCTTTAATGGAATTTATAATTAATTGAATAAAATTAATTGCTTTAACCACACTTTTGTAAATTCACGACACAATATGTTTTAGTGTAATTTAATAATTTTTCTTTCTGAATTATTAGTTATTATTTATGGGGGTTTGTAATTAATTCTATTTAATTGCGATTTTTAAGAAATATTTAATATGCACTTTATCATCAGCATGTTCAATTTTTTTTAAAGTATATATTCTGAAAGATAAATAATTTTATTTGTGCATTTTTTTTGAGAAAATAATGTATGTTAAATATTTTTACATTATTTCCATTTCAAGTTTTGTTTTAAAAAAATCTAATTTTATTGTTTCAAATATTTAAGAGTTAAAAAAATCAGATTTTTGTAATCATTGGTGCAGTTACCTCTTTCAATACTGAAAGACCCTAAACGTCCTCTCTCCGAAATAACGGCAGGCATTCGGTACATATAATTATCAGCATAAAATCCCTCCCCTTCTGCTGTTAAGTGTGATCAATTCAATAACCATGTGCACAATTCGTAGTGTGCTATCTTTTCTGTCGAGTTTGGTGGAGGGGGTTGAAGAAAATTTTTATGAATTTATGAAATACATCTGAGCTTATATTAACTTAACTGCGTAAAGTTCTATTTGTAAAGCATTTTGCTTTATACGTGAACCAATTAAGACCACGGGAAGTCTCAGTTTTAATGGTGTGGTAAGGAATTTTCTTGTCCTTAAAAGCCTTTCCTTTCTTATCCTTGAAACTCTGGCATTTTGGTACCAGAGAGGTTATTCAGAGGCTCAAGATGAAACAGAATACATTGGCGATAACGCAATTTTTCAAAGTACATATTGAAAAACTCTTAAATCGATGTCATTTGATTGGATTATAAGAGGAAGATAGATTTGAACAATAAAAAACATTTACCATAAAACGGAACAAATATGACTGCGTTATTTGCTGAATACTACTTTATTACAATATAGCACGGCTCGTTAATATTTGTTACAATAATTGCTTAAAATTATCAATGGAATAAAAGAACATTTTGCGTAAACGATATTATTGAATTTAAACCTTTACTGCATAAATTAATAAAAAGATTTAAAAAATGCTTCACATTGGAAATAGCTTTAATTATCAATAAGAAATAGTAAAAGAAAATTATTAAAAAAGCTTCATATTTTGACTTTCTTTACTGTACTATATATGGGCTCTTATGCACTGAGACAAAAGCTATTACAGTTGAAAAGCGGGAAAATAATTATCCTTTTAGAAAATTGAGTATATCGATTCCCTGAAAATATTTTGTCAAAAAGTACTTACGTTTTACTCTGTTATCGTTTTTTGAAAATAAATCGCTCTCACTTCAATTCTGCTTTTTCGACCACTTGCACAAAAGTGAGATTATTTCACAGGTCATAAAATCATAGACATTTTTTTTTGGGGGGGGTCATCATTTATAAATCCATATTTGATGAATTAAAATAGTCTGAATTATTTTATAATACTTAATTTTGAAATGAAATTTAATTAAAATTGAATGCCATACCACATATGTGCTCATATGCTGTAAACGGTTAATCATAAGCAGTATTCTAAGGGAGCTAGATGACTTTAAAGCCAACTGCTATAAAACAATTCTTACTCCCTATGAATATATGAAGAGGGAAAAACCCTCTAAAATTGTGATATTACCAAAACGGATATTTATATTCTGTTTTCATTAAAACTGCTAAAATATTTAGATGTTTTACTAAAATACACTGGTGTGCAAAACTTAAGCAACAAGTGCGTTTTTTGTCATAACTCTACAAGAAATCAACCGATTGACATGAAATTTGAATATGATGTACATTATTTTGTACTTAAACGATAGTGAAAGAATAATGGCGCAGAAATGAATATAAAGCTTAAAGTAGGGTATGGAACAAAAAAAGGCTTTATTTGACATATAGTGGCGGTACACATTATTGCCTGAAGAAGCGTAAGTACAACTGGCAGATGTTCTCTAGTATGGGATATGCCCTCCCCTTGCTGCAATTATTGCTTGGCATCGTCTCTCCATGCTAAGCACCAGATTATCCAGGAGTTCTTGGGGTAAACGTCTCCATTCCTCCTTTAACGCATCTTTCAGCTGATGGGTGTTACCAGGAGGATACTGTCGTGTCGCAAGACGTCTCCCTAATGCATCCCACACATGCTCTATGGGATTTAGATCTGGAGAGTAAGCTGGCCAATTCATTCGTCTGATATCTTCACTTTCCAGTAGCTCTTGAACATTAGCAGTACGGTGTGGCCGTGCATTGTCATCCATAAAAATGAAGTCTGGTCCAATGGCCCCTCGAAACAGACGCACGTGGGGTAGGATTACCTCATTGCAGTAGCGATCTCCAGTTACAGAACCTCGGTCGAAGATCTGAAGCTCAGTCCGCCCGTTCAACATAATGCCACCCCAGACGAGAACTCCAGGACCACCGTAACGATCTCTTTCCACGATGTTATTGGGATGAAATCGAGCTCCAACCTCTCTCTCCAGATCAACTGACGTAGAGAATCGCTTGTAGCACTAAAACGACTCTCATCTGTGAAGAGGACACGACTCCATTGATGAGGTGTCCAGGTTTCGTGTTCTCTGCACCACTCTAAACGGTGCCGCCGATGGCTAACTTTTAAAGGTATGCAGCGTTCAGGACGTCTAGCAAATAAGCCACCTTTGTGAAGGCGTCTGGCCACTGTAAATCTTGATACTTGTCGTCCTGTGGCTGTGCACAGTTGCTGAGATATGGCGCTCGCTGACTGAAAACGGTTTCTTTTCGCCTGTACGACAATGTAACGGTCATCTGTTGGTGTTGTTTTCCTTGGACGGCCACCACCAACCTTCCGAACAGCTGTACCAGTAGTTTTAAAGACATTCCAAGCACGAGAAACAACACTTTTGTTGATCCCGAACTCTTCGGCGACACTGGTCACACTACGCCCCTCTTCAAGCTTCCCAATCATTCTTCCTCGAGTAAAGTCGTCTAAATGATTTCTTGAAGACGTGTTTCACAAAACAAATCACTTGCACTTGCAGCGAATGTCTTTAACTACGGTGCTCTTCATCCTTTTATCACAGCTTTGACCTGCGCGCGCCGACCCACAAGGTTTACGTACACTTACATCACCTACGACGTTTTATTTCTAAAATTTGCATACAAGTAGTCTTTCTACTGAATTACGTGCATATTATACTGCAATTTCATGGCTATCTTATACCTTGTTGGGGAGCTGTGGCCGAAAAACCACTTGTTGCTTAAGTTTTGCACACCAGTGTATAAACTATATATGCGTTCAAATAAATATATATGTCAGAAACTAAATTATGTTACCATCTTTACTTAATGCGGATGACATTTTATAATATAATAAAAGAGGAAATGCAATAGAGTTACGTAAAAAGAACTAAAAGAATATACATTAGAGATAGCGAAGAAATACGATTGTCCCTTCAAGATATTATTTATAGGTATAATTATACCAATTTGTCACATATTAGTTAACAATTCACCAGTAGTACAATCATCGTAAAAATATTTAGAATATTTCTTAATTGATGTTGATTGGTTACTGAAATGATGATTTATGATCTTGACGACAAATGAAATGAGGGATTTGGCGATTGAAAGGAAATATTGGAAAATGCTAAAAGTATGGACTTGTTTTGATAAATATCAAAGAGCTGTAGATTCTTCAGGAGAATTTCATTTGCCATTACATTTTCCCCGAAAACCTGCACAAACTCGAACTGTTGAGGTGAATTTATTTTCAGCTTCATTGCATAGTATTTATTTTTTAGTATTTTGCCTTTTGCTTTAAATTTTAGCTTCTATAAATTCTATTACTTGAGGGAATTGCGACTGCTTTTTGACTACTTGTACTTTATTATTTTTGATGGAATAAAGAATCATTTTTTTATTCAATATGTAGGATTTACTTGCACTGGGTAATCAACCGTAGAATTTCCGCAACTGTATATATTAAAAATAAAACCAAAGATGTCATAGAAGGAAGAAAGAGTTAATTTGTATCCCTTAATCATTTTTATTTTAAATCCATGATTATGAAATTTTAATTGCATTTGATTTCATTCAAAATTAAAACGTTAAATCTTAATAGATATTACTTCGTGTTATATATTTTAACTGCTGAAACATCCATCTTGCTTCTTATAAATACTGTAAACGCTACAATACCTGATACCTTTAAACACAGAAAATACCAAAATCATCCAAAATTATACTTAAAACGTATATAATGAATGAAGAAATATAAAGATTCAATAGAATAAATAAGGAAAACCATTTCACTATATTTTTCTAAATATAATTAAGGATTAGGGGGTTTTACTTTCTATCTTCCATTCTGGAAGCAAATAATCAACGTTATTATTAAAGCTTCGTCATAAGATGAAATTATATGTTCAGACAAAAAAAAGTGTATATGTTTCACTTAGAAACAAAGCTTTTAATCCTGTTAATTTCACAGTTTGTAGTATCTACATTTATTAATTTGTCATTTAACCAAATGTGAGTATTAATGCTATGCATTAATGCACGTTATATTTAAATTATGGTTTTGGTTTCTTATCATTAATCACTTCGATAGATAAGGCATTTAAATGCATTTTTTTCCTTTCAAATGTTCCATTATTTTAATCGACAATTGTAACAAATATTAACTATAAACAATATAAATATGGAATGCTGCATATTAATTGATATTTAATTTAATATTTTTAATAATATTTTTTGAAATTATATGCTATGGTATGAGTTAAGCCTAATATGCTGGCATGCTGGCATAGGAGCGTGTCTTCCTCATGACCTGGGAGTCACGGATTGTTCTGTCTGTAAGGAGTGGACATGTGCCCCCACCCCCATAAAAAGTGGCTTACAAGCGAATGTGATAAATAAGTAGCAAAAGTTGTAGTCTTGGCTCTGGATGACACTTCTACAACAACAACAACCACAACAACTAGTACTACAAAAAAAAGAGACACTGATTAGGCTTAAATCTCTGATTGTCTCAACGAGTTTGCCCATGGCAAGTGTCATAAGACACAACACAAACTTAATCTGATAGGATATTAAGCTTCAAAATCTTATGATTTTTCTAAATAAATTATATTAATCGAAAGCAAAGATTTTTATATATATATTTAATTATAATTTTAGTTTAGTATATCTAAACGCTAAAAATGAAACCAAATTTCAAGAAGAATGTTTTAAACCCTTTGTACTCGAATGGTTAGTCCCACTTATTCAAAATTGTGCCTCAGTTCAAAGATTCATTTATAAATAATTTTCAATGTTAAAACCACATACGGAATGATAAACATATGCAGGTATTTTTTTCGAAGAAATTCAATTTAAAACAATTTTTCATCTTTATTTTTCAGGACTATAAATAAATCTTTGTGTTAGATGACTACTCACTCTGTCGAATGAGCCGACTACTTTGCATCGAATTACTCTTCCGAATGTAAAGCATTAATTATAGGTAAGTATTATTGAAATATAGATTCAGAATATAAATTTATGATTTTTGGCAACATATATTAAATAAATATCTTAAAAGATACCAAATAGTTATAATGACTTCTTTAATAACTGATGATTAAAGCTGATTGACTTTACATTTTTGATCAACATGCAAGCACTATTAGTGGACAAATTCAGCATAGCTTAGTTATTTATTCATGTGAAATTCTGATAAGTATATATATCTTTTGTTACCGAGTACTTTTAAAGTTAATTTACAAATTGAATAAAATCATGGCATCACCTTTTATTCATTAGAGCTTTGTAAGTTATACAATAGTATAATTTATGTTAAAATATTAAACGTTACATAGCAAGAATAGGTCAAAGAATGTTTTTCAGGAACTTTTACTTTTCATTATATATAAAAGTGGAATGATGATTTTTTCTGATCGGACTAAAGGTCCATGTATAATATATCTTTCATCAATGGCAAACAATTTTTTTTTCTTGTAGGCCATTTTTTTTCCTTATCGAATGATATTTTTGAACTCTGCCTTTTTACTATACAAGAGACAAGGATATTTATACACGGATCACAGATACAAGAGGCAAGGGTATTTTGATACCAATCCCAGATACAAGAGGCAAGGACTTTTGGATACGAATGACAGATACAAGAGACAAGGATATTTGGATACGAATGACAGATACAAGAGGCAAGGATACTTGGATACGAATGACAGATACAAGAGGCAAGGATACTTGGATACGAATGACAGATACAAGAGGCAAGGATACTTGGATACGAAT
>JAOUZG010048052.1:852651-885234 GCA_026289955.1 Argiope argentata
TGGATACGAATGACAGATACAAGAGGCAAGGATACTTGGATACGAATCGCAGACACAAGAGGCAAGTATATTTGGATAAGAATCACAGACACAAGAGGCAAGTATATTTGGATAAGAATCACAGATTCAAGAAGCAAGTATATTTGGATAAGAATCACAGATACAAGAGGCCCTTATCAACTAAGCAGATAATTATTCATATTTAAAGAACTGAATTTAATGTTCACATAGCACTTCTAGTATTAAAACTATGTAATATTCATTTTTCATCCACCCCAAGAATTTATGTGAGAGCATGTACTGATATTCTTCCAGTTTCTTCTTTCCATTATTTCATTTGTACTAGAACTAGTCGGTTCACCAACACAATTTTCTTGTACTGTATCATCATAAATACAGCTGATAAAATTATTTTCTAATTTGAAACATTCAAATAAAAAAGTAATTAAATATAATTTAATTATTTTAGACATAATGTAATTTTGATTGATCCATATTATCAGTTGGGAGACTAATTTAATTCCATTCAATTTTTAATTTATCCACAGCGGATATTTGGACTAGAATCACAGATACAAAAAACAAGGATATTTGGATAAGAATCGGAGATATACAAAGCAAAATATCCCTTATCAACTGAACAGAAAACTGAAAATATTTAAAGAACTGAATTTAAAGTTCACAAATCACTTTTAGTATTAAAACTATATAATATTCATTTTTCAGCTACCCCAAGACATGTACTGATATTCTTCCAGTTTCTTCTTTCAATTAATTCCTTTGCAGTAGAACTAATCTTTTCAGCAAGGCAATTTTCTTGTACTGTACCATCAAAAATACAGCTGATATTTTTTTTCTTATTTGAAACATTCAAATCAAATTTAATTAATTATAGTTTTATTAATTTAGACATAATGCAATTTTGATTGATCTATATTATCAGTTGGGAGACTAATTTAATTCAATTTTGAATTCATCCGCATGGCGCCACCTGGTGATAAATTTTAAGAACTATTTTAAATTATGATAATATTTCAATTTTAAATTGTGGATTAAAATTTCTAAAACAATTGTTTAATTAAAAAATCTCTAATTCATTATATTAATAATTATTCAGAGATATTTCAGAAGATGCGGTAAATTACCCTACACTCCACATCTATTCTGTTTTAGTCGCTAATGCTTCGAAAACGATAAAATCAACTTCACCAGTTGCCTTTCAAACTAACCACCGCCGGACTATTTACCTCTTGTCACTCCCCAGCATCCCATTTCCGCTATCCCACCTGAAGTTGTTGTCTCTCCCCCAAAACTCAACCCAAACTTCACTGAACGAAACAAACTATAGATCATTAGCAGCGAGGCAGTTTGCTCCTGAATTTGAATTTTAGATCGAACAAACCATGAGAATTTCTGGAAACTGTGCTAATTAGGCCTTCTGGATGGTTTCAGATCACCTGTTTCGACCCCCCCCCCGTCCTATGTATCGCCGGGCTTTGGAAAGCATACGATTTTGATTGTCTGTTTGCTCTGAGAAGTTGATTCTGCTTAACTCAGTTAAGCTCACGTTCCTTGGATGTAGACACGTTTGTTGCCTTTTAACCCTCTTCAATTCTTCGAGGCTGAAGATCGATACAAATAATGTTTATTGCCATCGGACTTATCTTCGGTGTGATTACGTTATGTATTGATTCGAAGTTAACTGGAGGGATTTTTCCTTGAAAGGCAAGTCGAAAAGCGAAAGATTCTACTGTTTGTTTGCTATCAACTGGCACTTCTTAATGCAATCTTAGAAGCTTAAATTAGATGCTCTAAGCTGAGAAGCGAGTTCTACTTTAAACATTCTAAAAGAGTGGTTGGGTAATTGAATTGGCAATTTCAGATGTTCGGCATCTGAATTTTGAAAAAGACAAGGTGTTGCTAAAGTGTATATGTAAATAATAATGGTAAATAACCTATATAATAAGCGTTTTTTTTTTGCATGATATTATTACAAACGGACGAATACCGATTTTGGTGACGACGTTTGGTGAGGGACTTCGCTCAACTTGGTTGGTTTGGTGAAAGGAATAGTCTATTAGCCGCTGGATTGCTTGCGGTGTATTGAGAAGTTTCGCGTGCTTCGGGGCACGTGCTTCCCTGGCTATTTAAGGGACGAGTTGTCGTAGTTACGGCAGTTAGTTGAGAGTTTTCTCTCGGAAGAGAAGCGTCTCGCTGAACTAGTGGATTATTGAGCTGTGTTTTACTGTTTACTTGGCTATACGTGCAGTCTGTTTTTGTCGTGCATAAGACTTGCATTTGTGCTGTAAGTGACTGTTGACTGCTGGATTGTTTTTTTTATCTGGGATTTTACTTTATCGAGTCATGCTGTAAATATTTGTAAAGAGCTGTAAATAAATTTGTTTGTGCTATCCTGAAGTAAAGTCCATTCAATCCGAACCCGCTACGCTAAAAGCGTAACAATATTAATACTAATTGGCGTAATCATATTGATCTTCTTGCTTTATTTTAATACATTACTAATCGTCTTTGGTGACCAGCAGATAATATTGAGTATATTTACCTCTTTGTGGTCCCATATCGAGTGTGACTCGACATTCAGGACTGTGCATCGTTTTGACGTTTTATTTATTTATTTTTCAAATTTACTTGTTGAAAACGCCTACATAATGGTTAAGAGATGTAGAGCAATTTTCCAAAGAAATTAGACTTAAAAGAATTATATATATTATTTTTCATAGCAATAAAATCTTTGTATGTGTGACTTGTATGTGAGATGAGATTACGTTATGTATTGATTTAAAGTTAACTGGATGGATTTTTCCTTGCAAGGCAAGTCGAAAGTAAACGATTATGCTATTTGTTTGCTAACAACTGGCACTCCTTAATGTAATATTAGATGCTCTACGCTGAGAAGTGAGCTCTGCTTTAAACATTCTGAAAGAGTGGTTGGATAATTCAATTGGTAAATTCGGCATCTGAATTTTCAAAACGGCAAGATGTTGCTAAAATGTATATGTAAATATTAATGGTAAATAACATTTGTAATAAGGGTTTCTTTGAATGATATTAACCACTTGACATACGAATTTATTTAACTTCTTAATTAGAAGACACATCAATTTTAAACGTTATTATATGTTATTTTAATTCCTATAATAATGTATCGAGTTTTAAGATAATGGAAAGTTTCTAAATGATTCTGGCATTTTAAATTACTGAATACTTTCACTTAATTTCAGGTTTAAAATTAATAATTCAATAATTCGATGCGCGTCTCAGAGATGCCATTGTACGTGAAGTGGTTAATATTAATTGGATTATTCATATTGTTATACCTGCTTTATTTTAATATATTATTAATCGTCTTTGGCAACCGGCAGAGGATATTGAGTATATTTAATCATTTGCGGTCCGATGTCGAGTGTGACTCGACATTCAAGACTGTACATCATTTTGATGTTTTATATATTTATTTTTCAGATTTAATTGTTAAAAACGCCTACATAATAGTAAAGAGATGTAGATTAATTTTTCAAAGAAATTCGACTTAAAAGAATTATGTGTATTTATTTTTCATACCAATAAACAAATCTTTGTATAAAGGTGAAGAATTTTGCATCTAATTACTTTTTGGACTGCAAAGGGTTAACTGTTTGGAATAGAAAAAATAATCTGATGCATAATTATTCACTTGATACGTAGATTTATTTATTAGGCACCAAAAAAAAATAAACACTTACAATTGTTTAAAATTGAATTACTCTGGAAAAATAATTCTACATTTTTTTTACTATTCTGTAGGTATTTTTAAAGAGTAAAATGCAAAAGTGTGTCACATATCATAAAATGATAACCATTAGAATGGAAATTATTTCCGTTACATCATTTAAACAAGTTCCAAAACTATGACTACGCCAAATTATAAGACATTAAAGCCGTGCTATTTTAGCTGCCTTTATTTTACTTATAGTATAATAATGATGGCACATGGTGAAGCACATGGTGAAGCTATCTTCTAAAATTTTTGGTATTATCGATTCTCTTATTGATTAATTTGTAAACTAACAGGTAGTCAACACAATCTCTAATCTAACTTTTAACAATGTTAAAAAAATTCCGCCGTTAAATGTTTGGTGAAACAATGAAAACTGTTTAAATTTCAGGGCAGAATATAATATTAGACTGGAAATGGGGTCATGGATATCTTTAAAAATTCCTAACATTTAGAGTAATTTTGTATGACCATTTTAACAGTATCATTAAAAAGATTTTTTTTAATATTTTGAAAATCGTTGAAAATCTGGTTTCTGACGTTATAAATTTGGAAGTTATCAGTTTCAACGCCGGAACTCAGCATAACTTTTATTTAATTCGGTACTTTTCGGTTAGCCAGGTGTTAGTAAAAATATCGCCAAATAATGCAGCATTCCAACAAATTTCTTGCAACAATTTTAAGGCGAAAAATGTCAAATAATGTAGAATTCTGCCAACTCTCTTTGGCGATTTTTTTCGGTTGCCCGGGGAATGGAAAAATGCTATTACATTCTAGTTAAAACTTCAAAAATGTCGTTTAGAGACCGGCATTTTTACACTCCAAAGGTATAAATCAGCCAAATTTTATACTGCAGATTGGACTTTCTTATAGAAAGGGGGGGGGATGAGCAACAAATTTCAAGTGATCCGATTTTCCACAGAATTTTTTTTGTTAAAAATATTGTTTTTGCCTTTCAGTTTTAAGAAATTTGCAATTTGGAATTAAATTCATTAAAATAAAATGAAATTCCAATTCATTTTTATTATGCTTTATTTCATTATAATGCTAATTCCAAATCTGACAACTAATTGTTTCGTTTGATTCATTTCTAATAATTATTATGTACTCATTTTATGTTTAATAATAAAAATATGCTTCTTAAACTTTTAAATATTGATTTTTCTTCATTTCATGAAATTTTTAGTTATTATTAATATATAATCGAACTTTTATAAAAATTGTATTTAATAATCTCTAGAAAAAGTAGTCCATCTTTTCGAATGTAATTTTAATACAAAGTCAGCGATTTATCACATCATATTTTAAAATTAAAAGCATTTTATATTTTCATTGCGGAAACAGTCATAGGCAAAAATTTGAAATTTATCTGTCAGGAATTAAGGACAATTTATTCTAAATTTCCATTTTTATCAACTTAAAAATCATTAATTATAGAACGTAAAAGCTTATTTATTATAAATATCTTGTTTCATCAATGTAAAAAAATCAGTAAATTTTATTATATAACACAACTTATTTTTTGTATATATCTTGTTTTATCAACGTAAAAAATCAATAAATTTAATTATAGAACGTAAAAGCTTATTTTTTTATAAATATCCTGTTTCATCAATGTAAAAAATAAGTTAATTTCATTATGGAACACATAAGCTTATTTTTTATAAATATCCTGTTTCCTCAACGTAAAAAATGAGTGAATTTAATTGTAGAACGCATAAGCTTATTTTTTAAAAATATCTTGTTTCATCAACGTAAAAAATGAGTAAATTTAATAATAGAATGTTTAAGCTTATTTTTTATAAATATCTTGTTGCATCAACGTAAAAAATGAGTAAATTTAATAATAGAATGCATCAGTTTATTTTTTTATACATATCTTGTTTCATCAACGTAAAAAATCAGCAAATTTAATTATAGAACGTAAAAGCTTAATTTTTAAATATCACTTTTCATCAACGCAAAAATAAGAAAATTTAATCATAGAACGTAAAAGCTTATTTTTATAAAGATGCCTTTTCATCAATGTAAAAATCATTAAATTTAATCATAGAACGTAAAGGCTTATTTTTATAATTATCCCTTTCCATCAACGTAAAAATCAGTAATTTTAATTATAGAACGTAAAAGCGTATTTTTTAAAAATATGTATTTAATATGATAAAATTTTTATTTATTTCAATCATTTAAAAAATGTCAACAATGGGCCAGATTTCTTTAATTTTCAAGCATCCGTTATTTGTTAAGAAAAGCCTCAAGCTTTCATTAATGAAATAATAAGGCACAATTATTCCGAGTCTTCTTAGAAACAAAAGTTATGAGCTTTATTAACTTTAAGTCTCCAGAAGCAAACATTTCATTATCAATCGCTTAGAATCTTCAAACATATTTATGAAGTATCCGTGCACGAAAGATTATGCATTACAACTCTTTTGTCTGTCGCATTATAATCCTTCATTATAATTACAAATATTTTAATCCAAATTCAAATTTACTTTCCACACATACATCCTTTAAATTAAAATTTTAATTAAAATGTCTGTGCTTTTACCGTGCCTTTATCTGATTAACTGAAGATTTTAAATCATATTCCAGGGACTCTGCATAAAGCTAAAATTAGGCTTAGAAGATTATTCATAATTTAAAAATCTGTTTATTTAGAACGATATATAAACAATAAAAAAGTATTAATAAGGTAGTTTATAATCAATAACGATAGATGGCGCTGTGAATTAAATAATTCGAATTTTCAATTTTAAAATATGCGCTATTTTTGATGAATTATTAGTGCTTAGTTCGAATTCTTCTAATGCTTTAACTATTTTTTGCTTTCATTTTTAATTTTATAATTATATATTTTTCTTGAAAATATATATTTATAAAACTTATTTCTAATTCTTTAGAATACACAGAAAAACAATTTTTAATTAGAACTTATCAACTTCAATTAGCGATATATTACGATTTTATGAATTCTAAGTCGGCGAAAATAAAAAAAAATTCTACGTATATTTCCAATTAACATAATTAAAAGGTACATGTAGGCATAATTTTACAGTGAAATGCATCTGATAAAAACAAAACAAATATTTAGAGCATTTAAAATTGAGAAAAGAAAATGGTTTTTTTTTCTTCATTTAATATTTCTAAATTACTCAGAAAATTTTGGAATAAGAAATAATAGATATATAAAGGTAATCACTATGTTGTATCCGAAAAAAGAAGAGATTATTCTTTAAGTAAAAAGAATAAATATATCTAAAAATATTATATGCATGTATTTGAGCAATTATATCTACTTTATGTTGAATAATATAACAACTTATTTAGAAATCTTAAATATCTTAGCAAAAATATGTTGAAGTTTCTTGCTTTATTCCATGTTTATATTTATTATTCGAAAAAAAATTGCATTTATTTATTACGTATTCATTATCCAATCATTAATAAATGAAGTGTTAGGCTACTAATTATTCTAAAAATATTTTTATTTTTATGTAACTTTATTTAACTTATTTCAAATTTTAAATTAAATTAACGCCTTGCTATTTCTATTCATATTTCTTACATTTAATTATAATTATCTAAATTTTAAAATTTGAACATCGTCTTATTTAAAATATATATTAATCAACAATGTGTGTTAATTTATTCATTTTTGAAAACGCTATTTTTTGTTATATTTTTATAAAATTTTATTTATGATGTTTATGCTGCTTTTATTTATGATTCTTTTGATTTTAAATCAAACTAATGAAATTTAAAAAAAGTAATTCTCCAAGTAATTACATTAGAATTCTAGAATGAGTAATTTAAAAACAAAATTTGGTACCTATAATTTAATTAACAAAATTTTGCATTTTTATTTCCGCTTACTCCGGATTTTACGCAGTTTATGAACATTTTATTAATTTTATATAAAGCTGAATTAAAATTCAGTTTACTATTACATTTATGTTTTAGAATATATTAAACAAATTTAAATTTCATATTTGAATAAATATATCATGGAATTTAAAATGCATTACAGTTTGTTCATCGCCTTTTTTTGAAAAGCCATGGTTTCCATGTTTAATTAGAAATATTCTTTCTTTTCAATAAAAATTCAAATGTATTGGTTAATAGAATTAAAAATATTGTAGTTGATATTTCTCAAAGATTTTGTTTTTACATTTAAACATTTTTTCTTATTCGTTTATGAATAAAAATAGTATTAAACTTTAGAATTCGAAAGGCTTAAAATAAGATTAACTGGTGAGAAGAATCTAATATTTGGTAAGAATACATTACATAAAAACAAAATATATTGTCAAATAAAATATATAAGCATAGTTATCGTAGTCGATATCATTATATGGAAACTAGCTCGAAAAAAAATCAATATGAAGAAATGTCCGCATTAATCCTAAACACATTAGTCTTGTTAGTCGAGTGAAGTAATAGTCCATGGACGTTGCAATGACTGAATCACTATAAAATAATTATGAACGTGGACAGAGATAATTTCTCTCTTGATAACATTAATTAAAAATTCTAAAAGAAAATGTATATGAATTTTTTTACAAAAATTTTTTATGTTGTCTTCTGATGATATTTTGCCCTTCGAGAAACAAACACACTAAGTACATTCAGATTAAATATCTGGTCATTTTTACGAATAGTTCTTTTTCTCAACGTACACGAGTACGACGATGGGAAGTCACAAGATAAATAAGTAATTTCTTAACTTCGAGCAAAGATTATTAAGGTAGCATCAACAATCTTTGGTAATAATTCTTTACGATAAATTGTATGAGATGGTACATATACGGGATGATCATTAATTATTGTCGGGGTTTCCGTACCTCATAATTTTTGAATAAAAAATATTACGCAAAAACCGATTATGTATTCGAAAGTTACAACTCAAAGAATTTTACGTGACAACAATACGATCTTAGCGCATTTGCATTCTGGGTAATTATGACGTCATAAATAAAAATGGCAACCGTGCAAAAAAAAAGCAATGTGTCTATTGTGGCTTTCCGAAAATAAATCAGTCATAACTACTCAATGCCACTTCAGGATCACGTGCAAGTAAGACCCTCCTTCGGATAATTCTATCAGACGCTGGTTAACTCAATTTCAGGAAACTGGTAGCGTTCTACATCGAAAGGGAGCGGGAAGACCGAGGACTTTGCAGGAACATGATGATCGCATCCAAGAAACGTTATCACGAAAATCAACGGGGCAATCAGCTGTGTAGTTACATATGCCGCATACGACAATATAGAACGTTCTCCATAACCATCTTCAGCTGAATATCAACAAAATGCATGCTTTAATACAAGGTTTTTGAGTACTTTAATAACATTAGTAAAACTCTTTGATTTCAATTTACGAATACATAATAAGTTTTTGTGAAATATTTTTTATTCGAAAGTTAAGAGGTACGGAAACCACAACAATAATTAATGAACACACACACTAAATTATAATATATATAATTACTGACTTCAGTCAGTGATGTGTTATTTAGTACCAACCAGAATCTTGCCAGTCTGGATGGCCATGCGCCATGATTTGATGGTTACTACAAACTTCCATTTGATTCTTAATTAAAAACAATTTGATATCCGAGTATTAATTAATTATTAAACATATTTGAACAGATAATAAAAATGCGGATATAAGATTAATTGTCAATTTATGTTATAAAGTAAGAAAGAAAAGTAATTATAAGTAAAGAGAAGAAAAATGCCGTGTTAAATGCATAATCTATTTCACCATTTTCAAAATACCGTCCAAGCTGGTAGATATTTCTCTCACTCTTTTAGTATTACAAACAAAAACGTGGAATTGAATAAAATATTTTTTACCAATGAACTTTTTGATCCTTTAGCTCCGATTTCAGCATTTATTTGAAACAACTAAGATTTATAACATTGAAAAATCAATTCTAAGCCGATAAAAAATCCACGAGTTTAAATAAGAAATTTGTAATAACTTTATACATCAATAATTATTCATATTCGCCGTTTCTCTCGAAATAAAAAAAAGAAAGAATGGATTTTAAAATCGGCTCATAATATTTATCTTGCACCTTTTAGATTATATATGCGCATCGGCTAATTTACTAATTTAAAATAACGAATTAGCTCATCATATTTAAATCTTACTATGCAATTTTCAAATTCATTTACGTAAGGAATGAAAGCATTTTCTAATGATGGAACTGGGTTCAATATTAAACAGAGTTAAATTAATTAAAAACAATTAGAAACGGATATAATTTGATCATTATTGGAATAAACATCTTAAGAGAAAAAGATAGGGACTGAATAGCCTGGATGGTAAAGCGTTGAATTCACATATCTTGGGCTCCGAATACGAACCAGTCAGACGAAGATTCTCCGTGTTTGTGGTGGCTGACGCACGTGAAATCTATCTCGGTCACAAAGCAATTTATGCCGATGTTAAAACCACGGGAATGTGGTGCAAGCTTTATAAGCCAGATAATATATTTCGGGAAGACGTGTCACTTGAATGAACCCAACGGTCATGTTACTCTGCTACAAACCCTTAGATTGGGGGTTTGAGCCAAGGACTAGCCACATCCCTCACAGGGGCACTGAGTCAGAGATTATCGTTCCGGATTTAAATTACGATCAGTAGATGAATAAATGAAATGTATGAATGAAATCTAAACCTTAAAAAGGGTTTGTGACGTGTGTCAGCTGTAAGTTAGACTTTTGCCTTCGGTTGTTCAAGTATCTTTATAAAGTCAGTCGAAGTGGGATATTCCGATATAATTTTAGAGCAATTGTTTTGTAGAAAAATATTTCAAAACTAAATTTATATTTTGTACTCTTTAAAACTGATTGGATAATTTCAAATTGACTACATTAATCAGAAAATCGTTTTTTTTTATTTATATAAAAACGAACAAGTTAATTATTAAAGTCGTTATGCATTTAAAATAATAACAAGTAATATTAAAAATGTATAGTTAATTCCCACATCGGTCACCAAAGAAAATCATTTTAAATACTTTTTATTAAATAATCGCATCTAATATAAATAATTTATCAATACATTATTGCTTTTCGCAAAAATTGAACTCGCATTCTGCATTTTCACGTGAAAACTACTGAAATACTTGCATTTTACCGATTGAACTACTGGCTGTTGAATTCAATTTTTGTTACAAGCTTTGAAAACTCCATTTAAAATATGAAAAAAAATTAAGTGCAATACATTAATTAATATTCGAAAATATCTGTATTAACATCGAGTATCATCCACTACAAATTAAAAAAAATGTATTTAAACTTGAGGGAATGGATAAAAAGTATTTTATTAACTATTGAAAATTTGGGTAAGATGTATTTATATGTAGGGAGAGTGTGAGATAATAGTAGGAATTGAAGAAGCGCCTTATAACCCTTTAGCATGATAGTATTATAAAAAAGATCAAAATGAAATCTGCTATGCATATTTCTATGTATCATGTATGAACATCATTTCTTGAACGGCCAAGCACTACGTGCTCGTGCGAGTTAAAATATAATGTTATTCATTTTAATTGTTTCATTGAATGAGTCACTTTAGTATTGCAAACGATCAAAAAAAAACTTTGTTTCGCATTTATTGTTAAAAAAAATATTCTATTTCCTATTTATTTCGTTTTGTATAATCGCGTGCTCAAAATGGCATTTTTCTGAGTTTTATTTACTGTAGTCATTAACTTATTTTTTTAAAAATAAGAGCTTTTATAAATGGGTTGGCATCACGTTATTAAAAGCTGATTTTTTTTAAATGCTCGGGCAGATATTAATATTTTTTATTTTTCTCCTACTCATATTTTTGACACCAAAAACCTCATCACAAAAACTACATGTTCTGACACGATATAAAAAATAACCTTAAAATGTATTTTAATATCTACCATTTCATTAAAATGATGAATCTCACTTGGCATATTTTGTTGTTTTAAGTGCTTTTTGAAATTGATGAGTAGTACCTTGAGAATTATAATGATACCTCCGGCATTAAATCACCAATGGTTTTTTCAACATTTTTAATGTTGATACTTCCAATACAAAACATCACATTCCTCAGACAACATACATTTCTAGAATGAAGCCAATGGAAACGAGAACACATTCATTCTCCACAAACATCATGGTCATTTCCAATTTTCCCCCAACAACATCGGTCTTTAAAACAACATCGCAACTCGAAACTTAAATATTTCAAAAACATAAAAGGGTGTCTCTAATAAAACATAACAATCACAACAGCCTCATGAAGCGAAAGGCAAACCAAAAATAACCTTAATGCTCAGAGAAGACAAGGCTATTTGAATAGCTCTTGGTACATTCAGGTAACATTTCGGTAAAAGTAAGCCAGCGAGAGTAATTTTCCTGCGCCTTATTATGTACCTGTAAGGTGCCAAAAGGGAAATGGCTGGCACTTTACCTTTTGTATAACTTTTCCTTCAAGGCAATAATATTGAAGACGGCAAACAAAGCCCGGGATGGGAAAAGGGTTCACTTCACTTCACTTCTACGGGGGAATAGTTTATTTGTTGTATTTGAGCAAAGGTAGTTTTTTTCCTGATACATTCATCGGTAAATATGTCGATGGCTGTTTTAAATGGTAGTTAAGTTAGAGGTTGAAAGTCTGGAATACTTCCAGTTAATTATTTTCTTTCAGCTTTTAAATTTTTGTAGTTTGGCGAGATGTCATATTTGAGTCTTGGTCGTTGAAACAGTTATATCAATATACTATGGCTTGTGTATTTACAATATATTATTTATGCAACAAATACTGTGGTTCTTATACTATCTGTGTTACGTCTGGATTTAGATATTGAAAAAAAAACTTTACAAAACTGTATTTAACCCTTAACTGGGAAGCTGAAAATTGAATACTTAATTGGGAAGGTCCGGTCGACTTTGCACTCAAATTAAACATTTTAATGGACGTATTAATATAAAAGTCATTCATTATAATATACATATATTTTTCTTGAAATATATAAATACTTTAGAACTATTTCAAATTATATTATTGAATAAGTAAGGAGGTGTTAACATACATTTTCATCTCAAATTACATGTTTCAATAAATAATATTCGTGAAAAAGCCTTAATTTTTATCATGACAGAAAATGATGTTGATTTCTAAATGAGGTTCAACAAAAATCCGTAGGCGAAAAATTGAGATTATACTATCGGCACGAGCATCTCAAAAAATCAGCTTTCAAAAACGCGTTTCCATTGCATTTACAAAAGCTCTGATTTTAAAAAAATAAGCTAATGAATACAACAAATAAAATATTTAAAATTAAATTTTGAGCAGGCGATTATATGTAATGAAATAAATCAGAAATGGGATATTTTTTTAAACAATAAATGCAAGACAAAGCTTTTTTGGATCGTTTGCTATACTAAAGTGACTCATTCGATGAAAAAATTGAAATGAATAAAAATATGATTTAACTTGCACGAGCACGTGGTGCTTGGCCCAGGATTCAAGCACGAAATGTGAAGGGCGTACTAATTTGGCGCTTTTGAACGAATAATAAGGTTAGATGTAACATAATATTTTTATCCTGTATTTTCTGTTTATATATTACTAGAGAATAAATGAAATTTACATATTCTATCTGTATACACATCTAGTATTCTATATTTATTGCATTGTTAAGTTTGCAAGACAATAAGATAGAATACAAATTTCGGAGTATAAAACAGTTGAAGAAAACCGATCATAAATAACTTTTAGCTTGAGTAATGTTCAATTTCTTAAAAAAACAAACAAAATTATTACAAGCTTTGTATTTTAAATGCTATGAGAGCTGACTGACTGTCATAAAATATGTCTTTGATTGGCTGCTTACTTTACTGTGAAATATCCCTTTAATATACATTCTGAAAAGGATCAATCTTATTATAAGATTTAAAATTATACATTTAATGTTGGAGCAGTATAATGTTGTGACTGAGCACATTTTTTTTCCTTCTTATTTTCTTATAACACTCAGATCATATAGTTTAACTACGTGTGTATGAATTATTCATTAAAACATCGTTCAAATGAAAATAATATATTTTGGAAGAGGTTAAATCATTTTTTTGGAATATTAACACTATTTCAATTTTTCTAAGAATTCTGTATTTATAATGGGATTTTAATACCAAATAAAAGTTAATAAAATATGGAAATTTATATTTTGATAAAATTTTATGTGAAGAAAAAATGCTTAATAATTTTTTGTATACATTTTTGTTTTAGTTTATAAAATTTTGTTAATGCAACTATACTCCCTTTATCAAAGACAGCAAGGTAAAAAGATGCAGTTACTTTATTTCTGCTTCTTAAACATGAGTTAAACAATAACACCAAACAAAACACAATGAATAAAGATGCAAAATTCTCCAAAACAAGAGGATTCTCATCAGATATTTACAACTTTCAGATATACATCAACGTTACAGCGTTGTCTTTAAAGTCTTGCACTGAATAATGCCTACAACTTTAAAAAGTATAAAATTATGAGGATGATAACCTTGGTATAAATATTTAATGAATGCCATTAATACTTAATATAGTTATAAAATTCTTTGCTTATCCTAAATATGCCTCCATAAATGCTTTATTTTTCTTACTTTAAAGTAATATTTATGAAATTTTAAAAACATAAGAGAATGGAAGTTTTCGTAGCTAAGCCTTTACCGTGAAAGAAATATGGCTTCACAGGATGATGTTTTAGAAGTTTTTCTTTCTGACATCCTTTTTGTATCATCATATAAATGCACTCTACATTTTAAAAGAAGATTTTGTTCTTAAGTTATTTTATGAAATTTTGAAAAACTCTAAAATGTATGATTTGTAACATCTACAGTGAAATATATTTAGATACTTTTCTTTATGCTGATGATTAATATATTTATATTCCATTCAGCAACTATATGCCTTATCAGCTGTTGAATCAATGGTATATGTATTAGCATTTTGTTTTACATTAACCCATTCGCTGCCAAGCCTAAATTGTATGAGGTTATTCACATTGCCATTTCTATTTTGCGTGTGACTGTTAATCTAAGTTCGATTCTTTTTAAAAATAAATACACATATTTTGTCATAAATGATTATTTACATGTATAAAAATCAAACAAGAGTATACTCGTGGTTGGCAATGGGAACAACCTCCTACGATTTAGGTTTGGCAGCGAGTAGGTTAAATAAAGAATTTTTATAAAAACAATTTATTTGTAGCTTTTTTTCATGTTTTTACCCTAGTACCATTTATGTTTGTGGCCATAAAAAGTTTGTAAGTTGTACGTTATAATATATTGAAAGTATCACGAGTATATTCGTGCTGGCGATGGGTAACACCCTGCCAACAACGAGTATATTCGTGGTTGGCAGCGAATGGGTTAAGAATATTCTACCCGGATATAAAACTTGATCTGATGATGGGGATGCTATCGGCTTGATCTTCAAGTTTCTGCTCTTTTGAAACCGGAGAAAAAATCAATCGATTGAATGAAAGAATTCAGAAGAACCTATACTATTTCGTTGGAAATTGATTTTTGAAGAACGTTTGGAGAATGTAAGGCACTGAAAGAAAAATAACTGTTTGATTAAGTAAGCAATGTTATTTGATAAATCCATTGAAAAAGTTTTTTTTTTCATTATTCTAGATTTCAATTAAGTCATCGAAAAGAAAAAGAAGTACAATTATCCTCGTAATCCCCTAATAATAGAAAATAGCATTTGAAAATTGAATATGTAATATATTGATCCAAACGGATCAAATAAGAGTGTTCAATAACAAACTATTTTACTTTAAGCCATATATGGGTACGAAACAAAATAATGTGTCCTCATCTAGGTTAATATTTACAAAAAAATCACAACAATTGAACGTTTAATCAAAAAGTGGTTCCTCTATCAAATCAGAGAGTAAGGGAATAACTCACTAAAATAAAATAAAAAAAAATATTAATAAGCTGTGCGATCTAAATGGCTATTACTAGGTTACTCCCGAGACCCACAGATCTTTATCTGAGGGATCCAAAACACAGAAACCCGAGTCATACGTAACTTCTCAAAAAATTATAAACAACTTCTTCGGACACTGACGGCTTCTTGAATTCCTATTCGAAATCTCTCTTTGCTTTCTTCTTACCCCGAACACTAAAAATCTGATAACAGGCACAAATCTTTTGAAAGCCTCCAAACGTATTATTAATATTAAGATATGTGCTGCGGTGACATGGTGTTAAGGTCTTTGCTCATGACACATAGGGTTCAGATTCCAGACCCGATTCCAACGAAGAATCGTCGTGTAAGAGGGATCTGTAGTAAATTCTTCAATTAGTCAAACATCTTCCCACTGTTGTGGTGTGGAGAGGGAGTGCCAGTTCAGGCGTTCTCCTTGTCATCTGATCGTGGTATCATGGTTTAAAATTACAAGTTCTGTTCCAAAATAATTCTAGGGTTGCTTTAAAACGGGACGATTATATAATTAAACTAAACTAAAACTATTTTATTACTTTTGTCATCTCCATATATATATATATATATATATATATATATATATATATATATATATAATGTGGGAGTCTAAATAAATCTTCCAAAAATTAGACTCGTCAGATAGCGGGATTTTAGTGGCGTGATGTCTAGGGTTTTTAAATATTTCTGGGTTAGTTTCTAAACCTAAATTAAAATAATACAAACGAAGGATGAAGAGACTTCTTTAGAAAAAATAAAAGAATTTATTTAGAGTTAAAGGGGAATAATTACAGGGGGAGTATTTACAGGGACATATTAAAAAGAATTAAAACGGAGATATTTGATAATCAGAAAGTTAGATTATTTCCTCTAGGAGGACGTTAGAGGTAGGGAAACATTAAGACTGAAAATATATATTACCGCGTAGCCGCTGAGCTTTGCGGGAATCGCTGACGCGTGAAGACAGACGTCTTCTCTTGACGAAAGTTATTGGTGCCTCTGCCTCAAAATTAATTGGGACAGACTTTCAAAAGACCGATAGATGGCGTTGTTCTGGAATGCTAAACTAATTAAAAGTTATCGTCCTCTGGGAAGTGATCTAACCTTTTTAACTCTTGCTTTGGATTTCATATATCATCGGGTGTTGACAAAACAAGATGAAGGTAGATGTTGGTTAATAAAAATGGTTCTGTGGGATATCCTACATATATATAAAGCACTTTTTCATTTGCTACTCTCTAGATTTAATTTTTTTTAACGTATAAATGAGAAAATCAATTATTTTAATTAAACTAATGCCCCCCTTTCAAAAAATGCCTCGTTTTAGTTTTCAGGCCTTTGCCTCCCGATTTTATCATTAGTGGTATTGAACTCCCTATCACCCAACAGCTGCTTGGCATAGCTTTCTCTTGATTCTTGGGAATGTCTGGTTTCGGATCCCTCTTTTCAACTGATCCCTCTCGAAAACGTGTTAATTCTCGCTCCCGTGAAAGTGAAGGGCTGAGGTTTCGACCTCCAGCTTTCACTCTTGTGATACTGCCAAGGTGAGACGTTCAATAATACCATGATAAAACGATTAAGGCCAATTCATTTATTTTGCTCGGAAGACGTTTTATTTCTCATTTCATACTCCAGATGGCAGTAATAGTCTATTTTAAATGCAATTGCAGATTATTTTCAGCCAGGTGGTAGACTAATCGGATATGTGTACTTGTGATATGTATTTTGCAATCTTAGCCCAGAGCCCGCCCAGTCACTTCGTTACACGTGGCCTAATTGAATACGCGTGGTTTGTGTTCGGTGTTAATATATATTTTTGAATATTGTTTTCATTATGGAGTGCAAAGCCTCTGTATCTCCCGCTTTGAAATTTACCACACAAGAAAAATTAAATAATCTGTATTTATATTAGATATAAAATTATTAAAATTATCTTTTAATGTTTAATAGACGTGTTTTTTTTAAAGTTTGGCTGCTTGCTGGAAAACCAACAATCAGTCAAAATAGGCCCAATGTTAACTTTTCATAAAATTTTAATTTTTTAAAAATTCTAAACTAAAAAATTTCAAAAATTAAAAGTTGATTTCATGTGTTGTTCGCACACTTATTTTTATATAATTTTCTCAAATAAAAAATAGATACTTTTATGACCATTTTCTTGAAAATTATCTCATCGTTAAGGGATTAATTATTATCAATTCACAGCTAAAACCGGTTGAAGTTCAATTGCGTTCGACAATTAATGTCAAAGATTGCTCGTGATTAATTGTGTCTTGGTGAATTTAAGAGTCTCTTTATAAGGGGAAAAGATTTAGTATCTTGATGTTTTGACTTTCTACGCCCTTGAAAATATATGAAGAATCTGTTTGAAAAGACTGGACATGCATATCTGACACCTCACATGCATTTAACGAAACATCACAAACAGTGACGAATAATGAAAGTTGCTCACACATCTGGCTGCCCGTATGCACTTTACTAAGTGTGGGGAAAATGATGATGTTTTATCTGGACGAAAGCCAAGTAGAATTTTAGGAAAATAGGTAAACGTTACAGTTGGAAATTTTATGCATATCAGGGTAATTATAATTGATTTTCAAAGTTATGATGAGAAGAAGAGTGACAATAAATAGTTAGACCACCAGATTGAATGCGATGATTTATCTTTATTTGTTTTTTTAATAATTTAAATTTATGAAGAATACAGTAAATGTTTTCTTCGAGAAACAATCACAGTTTTATTTCAAATATTTTATAGCATAGTCTAATAAATGAATTTATTATTAACAGTAAATCAGTTGGATTTCGGTCGTTGGAGTATTGCGTCTTTACCGAAATCTAGGTTCGAGCTAGGTTCTAGGCTCGAGCATGGTAGCTCTATGTTTTATCTGTAAGGTGTATGAATGCGCCTCTTTAAAAAGGGGTAGTGCAAGCGACTGTGATAAGAGTGACGCTAAGTTGTACTCTCGGCCTTAGTTGGACCTAATTCAAAACAAAAGACTCTTACTCGGCTTAAAATCGCTGACGGCCGTCAGCAAATTTGTCCATGTCAAATGCCATTAGTAACAACATCAAAAACTTCAGTAAGTCACAATTATGAAAGCTTATTATATTGCGATCTCTGATGATTTCTTAGAAAGTATTCGATGGAATGATATTAACCCATTCACTGCCAACCACGAATATACTGGTGGCTAGCAGGGTGTTACCCATTGCAAGCACGAATATACTCGTGATACTTTCAATATATTATAACGTATAACGTGTCAATTTTTTAAACTTTTTATGACCCCGAACATAAATATAGAAGTGTAAAAACTTGAAAAAAGGATAAATAAATTATTTTTGCAAAAACTCTACTTTATTTAACAAATATTACATGGTATTTTAATTATTTAAATTGAACAAAAATCAACTTAGGAAGGTGTACACTTTTTCCTTGTTATGATAAATGATACGGTATTTTAATTATTTAAAATTATTTATTATGTATTATATTAATTATTACTTTATTTAATATTAATTATTTATGTATGGATGATAACAACATTTTATAGCAAAATAATCACACATATTATATATCTTCGTTTTCACTTGTCTTTAGAATAGGATCCTTGACAAAGTCCAATACATAGTGGAAAATTGCGAGAACTCATTGGAAAATGGTATAGAGTCACAGGTCGAATTATTTTAAGGATGTAATTTGTAACTAAGTCCAATGCATAAAGATGGTTTATCAGGACAGGTCTGACAACAATATCGAGTCCTGATGCATTCCCATTGCCAACCCCGATTATTATCGTGTTTCATTTTTATACATGTAAATGATTATTTATGACAAAATATGCGTATTTATTTTGAAATAATAAAACTTAGTAAGCAATAGCACTCAAAACAGAAATGGCAATGAGAATAACCTCATACAATTTAGCCTTGGCAGCTAACGGGTTAATAGACAAATGACGGATACCTTAATTTATAATTAAGAATTCTCTTTAAGGACAATTAGAACGAAAATTCGGAAAAGCCTAAAAGATATCTATACTAGTTATTAATCTACCAATAAATACAATTTCAAAAAATTATTTCTGATTCAATTACATTATGTAAAAAGTTTAAACGAGTATGCGTCATAGATATGGACTCTATCGAAGAATACGTCATATTCAGCTCTAGATTTTAGAAACTGTTTTCGTAATTTATAAGACACACAAGCACACAAATATCAAGAAATATTTGCAAATCGCGGCACTCAGACTTTCACAGATATCTACATAAAATGTTCTTTGAGACGCTTGAAAGAAAAAAAAATGCTCTCAACAAGTTGGGAGGCAAATATACATTCCTTTTCATTCAAGTTAAAATGCCATGGATCTACTTTCTGGCAAAATGAGCTATTAAAAAATTACTTTTTAGCCTTTAATTTCTAAGATATTGTAGCTATCATATTTTAAATACAAAAGTTGTAAGTCTTAATGAGGTGCTAATTTCACTAAATTATTTTTCTACCTTCAATATTAAGGAAGTAATAATAAAAGAAACATTAATGTATGAATCAACAACGTTTAATTTTAAAGGTATCAAGCATTAAGAAAACAAACAGAAATGGTTTGAAATAATCGGCAGAAAACAAGTTGAGCCAAAACCTTATTGGCGTAGAGTAAAACCAACAGTATTCGTTGCTTATTTGACGATGGGAAAATGGAGATTTGGCGAGAAAACTAGTTTTTATTAATAAATAAAAATGTAAAAAGATTTGAAAAAAAAACGTATTAAAATCAAATGTTGTTCAGTGCAAGTTTTAAAAAATTTACTTTAACTTAACTGTATTAATAAAAAGTATTTTATGAACGATTGAAATTTTGAATGAGTATATATTATATACAGATTGTGAGCTAATAGTGCGAATTGAAAAAAAAAAAAAACCTCTTTAGGACATTATATTGCATTTTCCTTTCAAATTTATATCTTAAATATTTTATGGGTAGAATTTTGAGCTTTATATAAAGTACAGAAATCAAATTCTTATTAGAAATAAATCTCGTTTTGATTGATAAAGAACAAATACAGACAGACTCAAGAGCATGAAACTTTTGATTTGAAAGAATACAAAAAATTTCTAATGGTTCCACGACATGAAATTTCTTTTACACAACACAAAAATGTCTAAGGTTTGTTAGATTCAAAATCAACCATTAATGAAATTGACATCGTGCTAATTATTTTCGTATTCTTAGAAGAAATAAGAAAATCAGAAAGGAATGAGAAATCATTATGTTCCATGTTACCATAGAAATTTTAATGAACTTAATATTTACTACATCATATTAAAATGGGTAATTTATATATATTTCTGAAAAGAAATTCACTGACAAATTACAAGCATATATTTTATGAAATGTACTCCTTCTTAATCCTCGACATAAAATAAATGTATGAATAGGAATTTGAACAAAGCAAATTATTCCCTTATCAAACGGCAGTATTTTTAGAACAAACGAAACGCATAAAAAATAAATGTTCCTAGGAACAGTAACTAATGCCTTATGTAGACATGTCTAACTAAGGAATTAGATGTACAGTAAAGCGCTTACCGTACAGATTGCTGTTTCTCGACTAAGCTAACAAAGGTTTGTTTTTACATAGCTAAGTATTGTGCAGTGGAAAATATTTTCAATAAAAAAATCTATTATATTTCTATTTTTTTTTCTAATCTTTTGTATTATTAGGACCTTTCTTCTCCAAGTAAAAAACTAAATAAAATGTATTACCAAAAATTTTTTTACTCGTCATTTCTTTTTCTATTGTACATAGTCATAGTAAAGATTCTGGTACTTGTGTACTTCTTTATTTTTAGACATCGAGTATGTTTCGGAATTTTTAAATTACGCCAAGTTCGCCAACTTCAAAAACACGCAAGATGCCAAAATTTCGCAAGAGGCTGAAGTAATACCGAGTTTATTAATGAAATATCGATTGACTACCAGGATGAAATTTATCACCAAATTTATTTTTCTATTATACATGGTCATAGTAAAGATTTAGGCACTTAATTGTTTATTTTTAGGGTGTCGGGTATTTGTCGGGATTTTTAGAGTGTGCCAAGTTTGTCAACCTCCATAATACGTAAGATGCCAAAAATTCTCAGGAGTTCAAGCAATGCCGAGTTTAATTGGCGATCTTTAGGTGATTGCATCTAAAACCTCAAAATTCATTGTGTATGCAATATCAAGAAGGTCGTATTTCCAGGTTTACTTGACGATTTTCAAATTGCACCAAGAGCGTCAATGCTATGTTGTTTATCAAAAAAATTGGCGATGTTTGCATTTTTTTGGCGATTTATTGATGGGAACATGAAAACAAATACAGATATTATTCTTGATTCGAATTATTAATTTAGGCTTCTTAGATCTTATTAAAGGATAAAAACACAGTTGCTCTGCTTTAAACCAAATTCTTCTTAAAGAACAAGTGCGTAAAACTACTGCAATAGAAGTTTTTTTTAATTGGTCAAATCCTTCGAAAAAAGCAACATGATTTCCGGCATTCCATCTGGTAAATTAGAAGACGACTTCAGGGGCACCTGTGCGTGTGGAGTTTATAAACATTCTTGTTCTAAGTTATTTTCTAAATAAAATTCGATAGGCTTACGGTTTGTTGAGTGTCTTCAAGGAGCATTAAGATATCACATTACTAATTGCAAATTTCTTCGTTAAAGATCAGAAACCTGATTGATAGCTTTAATTACATCTATAATTCTGCTAAAAATTAGTTTAATTTACATATAAATTTCTACGATATTTCATTTTGGTGGATTTTTTTATAATTTATTAGGGCTTCATAAAACACGGCAGCTGAAAATTTTCAAATTCTATGAATATTGCACATCAGTGTCCCAAAACGTTTTGAATCATAAAATCCGCGATCTTAATTCTAATGAAAATACTTGTATAATATATCTACTTTATGCTAAAAAGAGAACAATTGATGAATTTCCTAAATACTATAAAACTATTTTGTTTTATTTTAAGAAATATTTTGAAAATTATATATATTTCAAATAATAAGTTTTTTTATTGATTTTTATTATAAAGTTTCGACTAAGGCAATCAAGATTTCTGCTGTAGTCTTAAATCACTATCAAATGAGGACACTTGAATCAATGACCGTTAACCTTTTTATTTGTTTTATTATTTTTTACTCTCTAATAAGATACCGCCTTATATTTTGAGAAAATTTTCGTATTTTCATTCGGATAGAAATTCATTAAATATTATCATTACCTATGCATTTCAAATAAATTTAATATTGTCTTATAATCGTTATGAATGGTTTATTTTTGCTTAAAATCGTGAAAATTCGATAAATCGTGGCACGGATGGTACTCGGGAAATACGAGTAAGTGGTTAATCTGAATTTCAAAAATATTCAGATGTTCTTTTATATCCATAAGAATGTAAATATCCTTAAAACTTAATTTCAATTTTTAAATTCTCGATTATTAAAGAAAGAAGAAATATCAGCGTAGTCTCACAATTATTTTGCCAAGCAAAATTATCTGCATTATCTATTCTAGATATTTTCCATCTTTATCTATTCGAGTTATTTCAATTTCTGTCTTCTTTTAATAGTTTTTCCATTCAGTAGAAATCAATTGTTTTTCATTCGCAAGTTTTTATCCGATATAATATTTAATATTAGTGTGTTTTTATAACCAGTCCAGTAATGCTTGTAACAAGTCGATATATAATGAAGACCAATGGAAAAATATTTCAACTATAACACAGCATTCTCGAAAAAAAATTATATGCTGTCACAAATTTCAAGTTATCATGAGAGAACATTGTTTTTATATAACAGTGTATTACTCCAACCAAATATCACATGGTCCATTTTAGAATCAACAACATTAAAAAAAAGGCATGGTTTCTTTTCTTTATCTTAAAATCATTTGAATTCCAAACTATTTTCATCTAAAAAAATTGAAAATTATATAAATTTCTATACTTCTCGCTGTTTCTCATTCATTTCTATTTTCTACACAGTGCTTCTTCGGACGATAACTTCTTACTACCCTGTTTTTTATCGGCCAGACAAGTAATTCGAGTACATGGTGCATATTCACTTCAAGCAGCAATTTTTTGATGGCGATAAATCGCCAAATGTTATTTTTATCTTTTTTTAATAACCCTAAGAGGAAAAAATTAATGCTAAACGCGATAAATTCCCAATTTTCGGCCCATACACCTTGAGACTTCAAAAAAATCAAATCAAAATGTGTTATATGATAAAACTTATTTCTCTAACTTTAGAAAAAACATTGACAGAATAAACACCCAGACGCTTTTGTAAAGGATAATTCTAACGAAAAAAGTCAATTGGTCTGCTCTAATATTAAAGATAAAAGGTTCATATATCATGTTTCTTTGTAGAAAGCATTTCGTATTCCTTCTTATTTGTTATATAATTTATATGTGTTCGTTAAATTACAGTAAACAAAATGTTAGAACACAGGAAAAATATTTCACAACAATATTTTGTAGAATAAAATGAAATGAATCCTGTTAACTATTTTGATCTAAAAAAGTTGGTTTACGATTTGGTACCAGAGTTTGTTAATACAATTAATATAAGTAAATAATATCCAATAATATCCAAATTTATCAAACTCTTTACAAAAAATATAAATACAATCATACACATCTGATTCTACATAAATAGTGACTGAGTATTCGAATCAATTACGAATATCGAAATAATATTTTTTTCGTCAATTTTTTAAAAATTACTTTATTTATTCACATGAATTTTTTGTCAGCTAGCAAAAGTAAGCAATAAAACTTTTTTTATATGTGTGAATGAATAAAAATTCCCATTTCACACGAAGGTGGTATTCATCCGATTCTTATTCCGTTTCAGGAATTCAAAGAAATGCAGGGTATTTCTCTATTTTCTCCATGATAAGCCTGGAATATATTCCGTAAAGTGTACCGTAAAATTTTAAAACTGAATATCAGTAAATACAGAATATATTCAGCTAAATAATCAATAATTCTGTACGTTTTCCTTGAATATGGAAGAGAAGATTTGGATATTCGGTTAACGCATTTTATGCTATGGGCATGGAATGTATTATTGTTACTACTTCGTAAAGTAAAAAAAATAGAACATATTATTATTAATAACATAATTATTATTAGTATTTAAATTTGTGATTCTTAAATGTACTGAGGAGAAAAATTGACTTATCCATACTAAATAAAACTATTTAAGGCTTAACATTTTGTACTTATTTTTTGTTGAACCCTCCAGCCCATAATTAAATTATAAGTATATTTCTGAAGGATGAAAATCTCCAATGAATTTAATATAACTATAAAATATACATCTATTATTTTATAGGATGAACTTTGAGATAGTAGCTGATTCTTTTGTTTAAATTCTGATTGATTACCTATAATGAATTCATTGAAAAAATGAATCCATATCCATACTAAATCCATAATAATACTAAAATTAAATCCATATTAAATCATGCTAATAAATCCATACTCATTCATAATAAATAAAACTACTTATGGCTTAACATTTTGTATTAACTTTTGTGTGAACCCTCTTCCCCATAATTAAATAATATCTTTCTGAAGGATAAAAATCTGCAATCAATTAAATATAACTATAAATTATCCATCTATTATTTTACAGGATGATCTTCTTTGAGATAATATCTGATTATTTTAATTAAATTCTGATTGATTACCTATAATGAATTCATTGAAAAAATGAATTCATATTCATACTAAAACTAAAATTAAATTCATATTAAATCATACTAATGAATCCATAATAAAACTACTCATAACTTAACATTTTGAATAAATTGCTTTTTGAACCCCATACTTAAATTATAAATATCTTTCTGACGGGTAAAAATCTCCAATCAATTCAATTAAAATATAAAATATTTTTCTATTACTTGATAGGATAAACTTCTTTAAGATAGCAATAGATTATTTTAATTATCTTCTGATTGATTACCTATATTCATTGAAAAAATGCAATAGTTTATGCGAATTTGTATTAGTGTGTTTTTTGATTATTCTAAATATACATGCGGGTAAATTTTTCTATTATAAAATATATTTAGATTTTAAATGTTAATTGTATATTTTTTAGGCAACTGAATTTTAACCTGTTTTATTTTAAATTGTTAATAAATCTTTTATTGTTTTTTTAATCTTTTGATTTTTTTCCATTACTTTATTGCATGAATTGTTGCAATCTGTTTCATCAAATACATCAATCATTTACGTAATTATAATCTGAACAAGCCTAATGCTTTCGTTAATTAAAGCGTACAGTTGATTCCCATCTTTTGAAATTCAAAATAATATTAACATATAGGGTTTATTTAATTCAGATCAACCTTCCATTTAAACACGATTTGGCAATTGAATTTATAACCAAACATGGACTTTTTGAACCGTAATGCAAGATTTACACCTGAATTGGCTTTTACTTGCTAAATTTCACTTCGAATCTTGCGTATTATAATATTATTGACAAATTAACAAGCAATAAATTGTAATGCATAGTAATTTTTGTGGTAATCAGTATCAAACCATTAATCCTTTCTATCAACTATACACAACTCTTAGCTTTTTATAGACAAAAATAAACTCTGCGGTATTTATAATACTTTAAAAAAGGTAACAGTTGATAATTTTTAATAAAAGATTTAATTTATTTTTTATTGAGAGGCTTGAACATTAAAAAGCAAATCTTTGCCGAAATTTTACTTTATCGGGTATTTCTAGGTTCTTAATTTCTTTAAATATTTGTTATTTTGAAATAAATATATAACGAATCCAATAAGAGGCATACAGTATGAAAATACAAATTTGTTACTTAAATTTCTTGAAAAAGTAACACGCTATATTATCCAGCTCAATGTTATTACATTACAGAGTAAACGATCTACGCACTTTACAAATTAATATAGGGTATACCATACTCTATATGCATAGAATTAATATGCCGTAAAACATAAAAGTATAAATATTCTCTTCTCTAGCTACACATTTTCTTTGACTGCATATATAAATTACATTTCAGAATTTGTTGAAACGTCTTGGCAAATTAAACCTTAACATATAGTTTGTGTAAGAATAAATTTTAGACTACATCAAAATGAGAGAATTAAAAATAGAAACTTTTTCCCTTTCATAGAATTTTTTTAATACTAAACCAATATTGGCAAGAGTTTCAATGAAAAACTTTTAAGTGAGATCCCAATTTTATTTTACACAAAAAAATAAAATCACATACTTTTTTAATGATTATCTATTTAAATTATGATCATTTTCCTTTGCAGTCATGCATTTTCTCAAACAAATAATAGAACAAAAATTCCTTTGAAACATGTTTAATTTTATTTACTAATCTTTGTTATACAAGCTTATTTAATTAAAAAAACAATGCTTTTTCAAAAATACTTCCTTCAACTTATGAAGGTTATTTTTATTTGTTTTATTCTGCAAATAGAATATGTTACAATCAAATCAACCAGTGTCAAAACATAATCCAATATTATTGATTTTTCTCTCAAAAGTTTTCAAGTACCATAGAATGCTTTATATTTAATTTTAACATATAATAATTTTTGTTGTCATTGAAAGCAATTACAACTACTTTCGCTACGACACAAAAACGAAAACATTTTATCATCTAAGCTTTTTGTATTTTTATTTATCGTCTGGAAAATAATGGTAAATCTCCTTGCAAAACTCATTGTCAAACAAGGATAAATTATAAATTTTATTTTAAGTCAATGCTATTTTAAAAGAACGGTTAATGTATATCATGCTTCAAAAACCATAAAAATGTGAAAAGATGTTAAATGCATCTAAAAACAAACGATAAGTAAAAATTTATCGAGTTGCCATTTCAAGCACGTTTAAATGATATTTTTTTCCTTTATATTTGAAATCATTTCCTAATGTATGTTTTAGATTATTAATATAATAATTTATTATTTGAAAAAATTCTTATACAAACTCAAAAAATAAAATTTTATATAAAATCTTTAAATAATAAAAAATTGGAATTAAATAAACAAAAACAATATTTAGTTTTTATATGGAATCTCATAGCTTCATGAAAATTAAATTCTTAATGATAGTTATATAAAAAGAAAAATATGTTGAAATAAAGCTCCCATTTATATATATTCGATAAAGATAAATGCCATTAGTAATTCCTAATTTCTTTAAAAACTTGTAAAAATAATTACCAACTCTATAAATTCAATTAAGTTATAGAAATTCATACCATTAAACTTTTTGGAAAATATTACATATATTGAATACCAAAAAAATTAACGAATCACAAAAATTAGGATAATCTGTATTAGTTTTGAGTAAACTACAAAAAATATTTAAAAAACAAACAAAATATTAGAAAATAAAATCATTTCTGACTTCTTTACATTTAGAATAGGAAAAAATATTCGAAGTTTCTGTGAATTAAATGTCAGCATTTTCTATTTCACGCTGCTTCTCGTTATTTTCGATTTTAATAAGGAACTGTAATAAGATGCATTGGACAAATTATATGTAAATACCACATTTTAAAAGAATAGTTCCGGTATCTCAATTCGGGATGCCAGAACATGTTTGGTATTTTATTTTTATTTTTTATCAAGATAGTAAAAATACTTTCAATATTTCAATATGTGACAAACTTTCAAGTTTAAATGAGCAATTAATAAATCAATTATTTTATTCAAAGATACATATATTTTAAAATTTCAATACAATTAAAAAATTTATTTTATAATGTTTGCAATGACTAATAAAAATAGAATCAAAAACTGGGACACAATCTAAATCAAATAAAATCAAAAATTCAAAATAAAATAATTATTTTTTAGAATCATCTCGATATATTTTGTTCTAAGGATATGACACATCATAAGTCTGACGTTTCCTGTAATTTTTTGACATTTCTTATGAAACTTATGATGTTTTACGACCATAACTTAAGTAAAATGCCAGATAAAAACTGAGCTGAAATTAAATAATAAAATCTTTTCAAAAAATAACGCATTTTAATTTAAATAATTTTATTCCCATTTTAAATCAAGGATAATTTTTTTAAGTCGCCAGGTAAATAAGGTAAAAATTTGTCAATTAAATGCATTTAAGTATATTTTAAAGCCCACGGTAAACATTAAATTCGAAGATGCTAATTTCAGAAATTCAAAACAAAGATTTTTAAAAAAAATTTAACTATAAAAATAATAAGTTTCCAAATAATTTTTTCAATGGTTAAAATTATATTTATTAGATTTTTTTTATATTCACAAATTAAATTAGAAGCATCAATTAACTGTATATTCTAAAAAATATATTTTATTCCCAAATTCAGAACAGGCTTGTTGATTAGGAAACAATATGAAAATATTCAATACAATAAATTATTTTAAATGATAATGCAATGAATGATATAAACAAATGAAAATATTTAATGCAAACGATTTTCAAAATTAAGTTTAACGTTTCTCAATAATGTTTTAATGTATCTTAAACATATTCACTTTAACTTTAATTAAAAAGTGAATGACGCATGGTTTCATATAAATATAGGGCAATAAATCCAATAGTTTAATTCATATCAACAATAAAATAAATGCTTGTATTACATCTTGTATCATAAAAATTAATTATGAATTAAAATGAAAATAATACAACGAAATGAAAGCCATTTGCTTCAGGCGGTAGTCGAAGATATCTTAACATATCGTAGATATAAAACAAATAGCTGCATTTTGTCTTTAATAACAAATAATGGAAAATTATATGAAGTTAAATTAATGAAAATTGAACCGCGAATGATTCTAATAATAGCTAAATAATTTCCCATATCTAGATAATAAAAGCAATGTTCTTTTTTATGTTTTATATTACATAATTAAATCATAATTTATAAGAGGAAATGAATTCTAATCGTTGTAGATGGAGCAGTAAAATAAATACTCATTGTATTCCTTGATTACTGAATTATTAAATACATTCGTCGTTAAAAATACATAGCAGCTAATTCGTTTATCTTTTATAATAGTCGGCATGTCAAATACAGTTTCATTTATTTTATTAATTTAAAATAGTCTTGTAAATTTGGTAATGGCTTTTTGCTGAATAATATACGAAATGTATCAAAATTAATTTCTTTGAAGATTTTGCATCGGATAAGTAAAATCAAATAATTAAACCTGAAATTGGAAAATAAATTTTCTAAATTTGGCATTAAAATGAAAGGAATTTTAATAATAAGGATAAAATCAGTGTAAATTATTCTAAAATTAAATTGAAATAAAAATCAATTAAAATTAATTTTAATTCAATTAAATTATTAAACTGAAAATCACATTTAAAAATTTTTTCGTTATATTCAGCCAAAAATATAAAAACTAAATCGCTTTATAGATTCTTGTATTGATAAGAACAAAAATTCCGAATATATATTAACTTAAAGTTTACGATCACAAACAAAATTAAAACTAAATTTTTCAAACACTAATTTGAAATAGTCTTGAAAATTTGTAATGACTTTGAATAATATACATGTAAAATATATCACAAAATTCAATAAATCTCTTAATACTGTGCATCGTAACAGAAAAAGGAAATCATTAACCATGAAATTTCAAGAAAAAATATATAATTTCAGATTAAAAATTAAGTATTCTAAATAATAAATTCAATAAATATTATTCTAAAATTAAATTATGCCAAAATCACAATAATTTTAAAAAACTGTGCGTGTGAAATTAAACTAAAAATATATAAATTAACCTTATTATAGATTATTTTATTGATAGGAACGATACTGCCTATTATATATTCTCGACCCGAAGTTTACGATCAGATTTCCACTATCGCTTGTTCCATCATAGGTAAAATCATGAACAAGGGGACAATTAACCAAATTGCAGTGGAGGCAAAAATCCATTAAAAAGTTGATCGTAATCAGTCACGCAAAACAAAAAAATAGAACACACAATGCTTCCAATTCCGTCTACAAACAAATTACTGAAATAAATATGGATATTGCATGACTTACCGCTATACATGGAAAGAGCGATGGCGAGCAAATATATCACAATCATGCTTCAAACAAGTCAAAAATTGGCAGTCAGGTAGACAGAACTCTATTAAAGGCTGTTACGGGAAATGTAACAGTGCATTAATCAAGTCAAACACAGAACCAGTCGGTCATTCGAGTATTTTGTGCCATCACTTTCAACTTATTGATGCGATTGTTAGAATACCGCACGCAAAAAATATCCAGCTTTTGTTTCTCTGAATAATATTGGGGGGAACAAGTTAGACCTGTTGATTGGGTTGTGTCTGTATCGATCACAAGATCATTATATTATCATACGTCACTGCCTGTATCGATAGACAAAGAAAAATTGATCACCAAACTGGGTTATTTGCAGTTAGATTATTACCCAGAAGTCTTTTTTTAAATAAAACGATAGACAGACATTTTCTTCTCCTGTCATTTTGTGCACTTTTTCGTCTAATGGTATATGATCACGTATATGATCATACGAGTTATACAAGTTTCATAAATGTTTTTTCAGCTGTAATTTCACTATCAGATGTTACTTTTAGTGCTTTTATAATAGTATTCTAATGTTCATAAGTTGCATTTATTTGGTCAAAACCAATATATTATCATGGATTTTCGATACTGGAGAAAAGTCTAATCCATACCAACTTTCATGTAAATTGACGAATATCCAATTGTTAAAATCGGTGATATAACAGTTACATTAAAGATATCACTTGAAATGAAAGTTTTACTTAAAGTTTCAGTTCAATATAATTCTAATAAATCGAACTGTTTCAAGAATATGTGATCAATGATATATACACTGTGGATTTAAATACAAAACAGATTATAAATAGTCATCACTGAAATGTTTGATAAATCCTAGTAGAAATTCACTATCTCATTGTGAAATAACCATAATTTATCACATATAAGTTTGTATTAATTTTTCGACTATTTAAAAGGAATATTTTTTTAAGTTGGAGTATCGTTTATAATAATCAAATTGATATGAGTTTTACTTATTTTCCACTAAAGTAATTAAATAATCCAATTATCGCTTATAAAAACATTCACTTCTGTAGCTTTGTCACATCACAAATATATCTTGAAGAAATTTGGCGAAAACATTTTCTGAACAATCCAACAATAGATATGTGCTGAAAACCACAGTCTCAAAGCGAATCTTCCAACGCGAACGAAACGGGAAACGTGTACTGAAAACCGGAGTACCACGTGGGAAAACTCCACAATCCGGGGGAAAAATCGGGAACAGCGTTTTCCCTACTCTGTCGGACCACGCTCTGAAGGAGAGCGATTCGTGTTGTTCACTTTTAGGGAGAGAGAGAGAATGATCTGCGCAAGTGTGCCCGCGCACCTTCGATTGATGACCGGTGATGCCTAATTTGAACAAAAAAGTGACTAAAGAATAAAATCGAATGGTTTCGCTAAGTCCATTCTGAAATTGATGAGAATATTTAAACGTGTATGATATATTTTTATGAAATATAAAAAAATAATTATTGATCAATCAATATATAAAATCTATTTTTTAAAATAATATTAAGATTCTAGAGATAAATGATGAGGCTAATTGAGATAATTGATTGTTTTGTTGATTTATTCGTTAAATCAAAGGTACTTCTTGAAAGAACACTAGAACTATTATAATGAGGTTT
>JAOUZG010048052.1:892536-905397 GCA_026289955.1 Argiope argentata
AAGAACATATTATAATAATATAACTCTAGTTATATTATATTAATATAACTAGATGTTATAAACGAAAAATAGTAATATAACTAGATGATAGAAACTAAAAATAATAATATAACTAGATGATTGAAATTAAAAATAATAATATAACTAAATGATAAGAACATAATATAATTCTATAACTAGATGTTATAAATAAAATACAGTAATATAACTAGATGTTATAAACGAAATATAGCAATATAACTAGATCACAAGAACAAAAAATAGTAAGATAACTAAATGATAAAACCGATATTAATATAATTAAATGATAAAAGCAGGCCGGGATATTCTGAGTAATAGGACATTAGATTCGTATACTTGGGATTATGAGTTCGAACACAGCAAGTCGAAGATCCTCTATACAGTGATTGATGTATGTATAAGTGTGTCATGGTCACAAAGTCCTCCAAATCGAGACAATACCATTGTGGTTCTAGTTCAGAGGCCGTATTCTCTGATGTAGGTATAAGTTACGATTCTGGTTGAGTGAATGGAATCTAGAAATGCATTTAATTTCACGGAAAGAGTGGTGAGTTCTGAGTGGCTAAGATGTGTTCCTGAACCTGGATGATGATTCTGAAATAAGAGACGCTCTCTCGGCTTAAAATCGCTGATTTCGTCAATGGGCTTGTCTGTGACAGGTGCTATAAGTATCAACAACAGCAACATAATAATATAGTATAATAATATAATTAGATTATAGAAAAAGAAATGATAAGAACAAGAATGTAACAAAATTAATTTTTATATTAAGATAATATTAATCAACCTGTAATTATGGTATAAAGATAAGAATTAAATAATATTTCACATATTCTTTGAACAATATTATGATAAACTTTTATTATTATTTATATTATTATTTTATTAGTTTTACCTGCTCTACTTTTTATTATATTCTTTTAGTTCACTTTTTTCAAATAAAAAAAATCAGAACTTCTCTAATAAATAGGAGAATAACATTAAAAATTCACAAGAATTCATTCGGAATAAGATTTAATTATAAATCTCTTGGAAAAAGAAAAACTTAATTTAATTGCAATGTAAATTTCTAAAACAATTCAGAATTGCAATTCAGGAACAAATAAGAAAACCTGATTTAGAAACTCAAACATTCTGTATTTGAGTTAAATACATTAAACAAATACAAATAGTTGCCTAAATAATTCTTATTTCATCAACAATTAAAACATGTACATTGTTTTTCAAACGAACTAACGTTATCTAAGGAATTTATCGAAAAAATACAGTTTTAACCATCATCTTACGTAAGCCCTGCTTTTAGCAAACCCACCTGAAGATCTTATCTCCTTCGTGCTTTTTTCAACCTATGCACAAAAGTGCTAACAAGTAAGGATTGTATTCCAGGATTCCAGGAATGCAAGTTTCATTAAAATATAGAAACAAAAGAAATGCATTCTTTTTATTTCGAATGAAAGAATTCATCTCATTAAACAAAGTTTCAAACTGAGCATCCGTTTTCTTATTTCTTTAGCTACCGTTTTGTCATAGTCGAGGCGGTTGCAGTTAATCTTTAATGAAGTCAAAATAAAAATCTAACCTGCTTCTCTCTGTCTTGGACAACTTATTTGCTCTTTTGTAACAAAATGCTAATTTTTATATTTAACGAAAAATCTACCGCCGCAAAATATTTCCTTCCACTGGCACTAAGGGATAGAGAAACGCAAACATATTTATGGCTCATGATTTGTTGTTTATGAAATCATATTTTTACGTTTCCAAAAATAAACATTAATTTGCTGACAATTTCCAGATTTTTTTGATGGAAATATATATTTTCAGGAATCGGAGGAAATTAATTTTGGAAAACATAGAAATACAACTTTTCTTCTATTACTTCGATAAAGATATTCATAAATTATGTAGGTGTTTATCTCAGCATTTAAAATGTAAATCAACATTGAATTTAATCTTACCCAAGCTCGAAATTAATTTTTTGTGAAAAATTATATTAAATTGAATATATTTACGTTTCAGAATTTTCGAATGAAAAAGGAACATTTGAGTGCACAGTGTTAAGAAAAAGTAAGTATTCTGAAAAATTATAACATCACGGTAAACTCAGCGAAATTAATGAACTTATTTCTCCTTAAATGTAAATATTTGTTGATTAAATATAGAAACATTTCATTCATTAAGCGATCTTAAAGTCTTGTTTACATAAGAAAAGAAAACAACAGTTGCAAATCCTTACCAGCTGGTGTTATCTACGAAGAATTCAGTTCTTTCATAAAAATAAAACCGGATTTTTCTTTGTATTTTACGTGAATTAATTTTAACTCAGTTATACCGTTTAAGAAATCAGAAAAAAAGTGAATTTAGAAATTTTAATTTTGTCTTAGGTTTAAACATTCTACACGAGTGTCACAGATTTCTTTAACAACAAATATATTAGTCAAGATTATTAGCTGGATAACTTTTATAGATGTAAACAATCAGGGTTTTAATGATACACAATCATTTCTAAAGTAATCAATCAAAGCTGGACTCACTTGATTGATAGGTTAACTCTCTTCTACATTCGTTATAATCAATCATGCTAAATATCAAATTAGATCAATTTGTAATTAGAGAATAGTTCAAGATTAACTATAATGGTGCCTCATAAAAACAACAGGTCATGCAGTGTTATGTCCTATATTAAGTCGGCATTTCCCGATCATATCTGTCTCATTCTCTATTTAATCCATTAAATCAAATTGAAGCTAATTTATCTAAGATTTAATTTTTCAAGAGCATATGTATATTTATATTTTATACTGGCATTTTACACAGGCGTTCTGGCATAGGGGTAGCATGTCTTCCCCTTGATCTGGGGGTCCGAGTTTCGATTCCCGGTGGGGGGGGCATGGTTGTTTTTCTATGTGCTATCAGTGAGTTGTATGAATATGCCCCCCTGTAAAAAGGGTCTGTGTAAGCGAATGTGGTGAATGTGTTGTTAAATCGTACTCTTGGCCCTTGTTGGCGCTACTTCAAAAAAATACAAGAGACGCTCATTCGGCTTAAAATAGCTGATCTTCTTTATATGAAATGAAATAAGTAAGAAATGTAATACTTTTATAACAATAAATGACATACCGTCTTTTGGATCGTTTGCAATACTAAAGTGACTCATTCGATGAAACCATTAAAATGAATAAAAATATTATTTAACTCGCATGAGCACGCGGTGCTTGGCCGTACAAGAAATGATGCTCTGACATGATACATTGAAATATGTATAGTAGATTTCATTAAATCTTTTTTTGCTATCTTTTAGTTAGAGAACATACTAAAAGACTTAGCTGGGATGTGGAAAAATAAAGTCTTCTAATAGAAGAATTATATAAGCTAATTTCATCACTCTAAACAACTAATATTGGTATACGTAGAATGTCCTCATTGTTTTTTTTTTCATCAACAAGATTTTGACGGGGTGAGTATGGACAAAACCGTTTGCAATTTTAAAGTGACTCATTCAATGAAACCATTAAAATGAATAAAAATATAATTTAACTCGCACGAGCACGTGGTGCTTGGCCGTTCAAGAAATGATGCTCTGACATGATTCATTGAAATATGCATTTCAGATTTCATTTTATTCTATATATTTTCTTCTTCTCATTTCTTGAAATTTTTATTACACAAGCTTCACACTATAATTCAACTATGACGCTATATTCGGGTACCCCACATTTTATACATCAAAATACTCACATTGAAATGTTCTATACGAATGTGTAAACATTAATTGCTGACTACCTCTTGGGTATATTTTTATTTATTCGTATATGATATAAATATACACCAACAAAATAATGACCTGATATTCTAAAGTAGGAAATAAAAATATTCTATCCCATATACTTCGTTAATGGAGTTTAAAAGAATTTCCTTACTCTTACTCTAACCCCCTTCAGCGACTAGCTTTTCTCTCATCATATTAATGAAATAAATAATCCAACTTTGAATTACATCGGTCATACATAATAAAAATATTATTTTAAGTTTTCCATTCAAAACAATATATTTGTATGATTGTGTGGGATATTTTTAAATTGTTTTAAGGTTTTATTTTGTGATACATCTTGAAAATTGAGAGCAAAAGAGATGAATAATTATCATTAATGATGTATCTATATATCATGACATTTAAAAGGGTAAAAAAGAGGAAAATTGAACTATTATTTGAAGTTTTAGAGAGCTCTCATGTCCACTCCCCCCCCCAAAAAAAAAGAGTTAAATGAAATCTGCATATTTCAATGTATCATGTCAGAACATCATTTCTTGAACGGCCAAGCACCACGTGCTCGTGCGAGTTAAATTATATTTTTATTCATTTTTGTTGTTTCATTGAATGAGTCACTTTAATGCTGCAAACGATCAAAAAAACTTTGTCTCGCATTGTATTGTTTAAAATAAATATCTCATTTCCTATTTATTTCATTTCATATAATCACGTGCTCAAAATTATATTTTCTACGTTTCATTTGCCGTAGTCGTTAACTTATTTTTTAAATCAGGGCTTTTGTAAATTCAAAGGCAGCACGTTATTAGAAACTGATTTTTTTGTAATGCTAGTGCAGATCAGAATTTTTTTTTTTTGGTCTACGGATTTTTGTTGACACCCCAAACCTCATTCCCAAAACAACATTTTTAGCAAATATGAGGGGCCAGGCGAATTATTTTATACATTTAATGAACTGAAGATTAAAAAAAATAAGAAAATTATGGTTAAAGCTTCAGATATGAATATCCATTCGTTCATTTTCTATATTATGAAAATACAGTTGGCATACCATTAATCATCTTTTATTTACATTTTGCAACATCATTTCATAAGTGACTTAGAAATATAATTCACACCACAAATGACTATTTAATAGACCAATTCTGTATTATTTCAAGCAATGACTGAAATAAAAATATATGAATTATTTTTAGAAAATGGATGCATCCATTCCTTATTCCATCATATGAATAAAAAGCAAACAGAGGGGATGTCGGAACTGTCGCACTACCCTGCGTGGGATAAGAGCAAACCAACTTACATCTATTAACTTGACGAATCCCAGATACACAGCTGAAAAAGAAGTTTCGGAATACCGGGAATTCCTTTTGTATTAAATGAGGAACTTCTGCAACTGCTATTCCATTGGCGTTGTTTTCTCCTCTTTATAAAGCCATATACAGCAACAAGTTGAAACAACTGTTGAAGAAACGAATATTTTTTCAGGTTATCCGGGGTTTTTTTTGTTGTTAGCTAAAGAATAGTATTTATTTAATAAAAATCTTGTTTTTAAAATGTTTTTATATTTTTTTTTTGAAATAAGATTTGAATTAATTACATTCTACTTTTAAATCACCTTTTCATATTTTTTGTTAAAATTCAAAATAATTAATAATATTACATATAATTGCAGCAAGGGCGGATTGCCCTAGGAACGAAATTGTAACATTTCGGTTTGTAGCGGAAAACATAACTACAATACAAACAAATTACTTGTGTACCGTAAATGTGATATGGTTTATAAAGCTTTCACAACAAACTCTGCCCCTGTAAGCCGAACGATACATTTGATCCAAGCGTATAGCAAGCATATGTGAGTTAGTGGTGATGTTGGCTGTTGTAATTAATGCTCCTGACGACTTTTGCTGCCTGTAGAGGGCACCAAAACAGTTGTACGAACCTGCGTACCAAGGTTACTAATTGAATTTCAAGGGTCACTATTGCGGTAGAATACTGATTGCCTTAGGACCGAACTTGCAAAATTTTGGTTTGTTGCCGAGTAGCACAACCACAATACAAAAGTAACTACTTGTGTACAGTAGATGTTATTTGGATTATAAAACTTTCAACAGACCACAGAATAGTAAAACTTTTCAAATTCACTAGATGTTGACTTAGTAACCGTAAAAAAATGTAAAATATTCTTAGAATTTATGTATTTTTAACGAACATAACAGTAGTTTTTTAGACCATATAAAAACGTAAAATGCCAAGATTTTATGAGTATCGCAAATAAAAAAAAATCCGTTTCACGAACACCAAAAATAGCGTATGAAATAAAATTATTTAAAAGCCAACTTTGCTGCTCCATACAATCTATTCAAATCAAAATATATTAGATATATTACAATGATGAAATTAAAATTGGTTTTTGATATTTTATTTCATTTTAATTAATCAAAAGGAAGCATTTTAGTAGTTTTAGACTCGTTAATTGAAGAAAAAATAAACTTATTGCAGCGCAATCTTATATTGGATGCTTTATATTTGAAGTTTGCTTAATGACTAACAATTTCCATAAATGGAAAAGGAACGTGAATGTCAAGAAATGATATTTTTAACTTTTGATGAGAAGGCTTTGGTTTCCACATTTGATTTCTCCAGACGTTGATAATACAAATGGATATGTTATACAAATCTTTGAAATTCCGATTTGATACGGTAAATTGAAGCAAAACTGTTTGTTTATTTGCATTACCATTTTATTACTACTAAAAGCTGCAGAGTTGTGATGCAGTAAAGCAAGTTGTATGGGCAATAACAGAAATTGTATATTTCATTGAGATAAATTAATCTGGAGAAAAAATTATATATATATATATATATATATATATGCTTGTTTTTTACACCATTATCGTGTGAAGAACTTTTGTAAATGCAAACTATTCATAATGGAAATTAATATACCTAGAAAATATTTTTTATTAATAATCAAAATTTTGATTAATAAAATAATTTTTAAATATCCTATAATCCTTTTTGTTAAAGAAACTAGAATTTGCAAAGGATTTTTTCTGCTTACTTGTGGAAGAATGAAATTTTATATATAATCATGTAATAAATAATTACATGATTATTTTGTTATAATCATGTAATAAATAAGTACACGATTATTTTCTTATAATCATGTAATAAATAATTTAAAATAAATAGGGTTGTTTTATTTTATGATATTCATAATCTCAAATAAATGACTAAATAACTTAATAAGATTAAAAAGAAAAAAATCCTATTTCTAAAAAAAATTAAAGACCTTTTAATTAATCCATTAGAAAGGAAAAAAATCGATCAATAATTTTTTATTGAAAATATACCTTTAATATAAAGAATATAGAAAAATCAGCTTAATCAAAAATACAATTTTAGATATTAAAAATATTTTATAAGTGATATGTAAATTATACTTTATGTAAAGTATTATAACAATGATAATCAAAATTTGATTAAATGTAAACATTTTTGTTATTAAAAAGTTTTCAAAGTAAAATTAAAAATATTATTTTGCTTTTAATAATTTCAAAGAACTAGACTATTAACCGCATAAATAACTTATTATATAAGATTCATTAAAATTAATCGAAAAATGAGCTAGTATTTTTTTCATAGGTGTCAATAAGTAATATTTTATACTATTGCGTTCTACTTCCTTGTATTTAAAACTTGTGATAAAAAGATGTAACGCAAAAATTTTCTAATTTAGAAAACTACTTAAAATTTTTCAGTTAGATAATAAATATATTATTTAATTCCTCAAACTAAAACTTAAACATGAAATTGATAAAATATTGATAAATGAAAATAAATTTTCAGTTTTAATCATTTTTGAAAGCCTAAAACAATTATTAAATAATTTTAAATAATAATAAATAGATTAAAATAATATAAATTAATTGTTATTTCTATTAATATTACTTCAGTAATTGCTGAACACATTGAGAAATTAAAATACTAGATTTAAACAAAAAAACATGCATTAGATTTTTTTTGAGAATTATACTATCAATTATTAGAATTTGGAAAAAATAGGATCTAAAGATGTAAAATAGTATTAAATTCTTTGTAAATTCAAATATAAAAATCAGTATAGCATCCCAAAAATTAGACATCAAAACAAAAATCTAACATTTTTATAAAGACATTTTCTGAGATATTAAGAATATTAAATTTTAAAAACACACACAATTTCTTAAAGCTTCAACTTCTCAACATAATCATATACCTTAAGATTATTTATAGAGTTTTTTCATCAATTACACTCCACAGGAAGGTTTGCAAACAAAATGAGGCAATTTTAGTTTGAGTGATAGATGCATTAGAATTAAAAAAAATAGCATTAAATGATATATAATGCAAATATAAGAATCAGTATAACATCCGAATAAATATGCATAGAAACAAAATTCTATCATTTAAGGAAATAAACTTGTACAGATATTACTTATATTAAATAAAAAAAATTACAATTTAATGCAGCATCGACTTGTTAACATTATCATCTCTCTTAAGGTTATTTGTAATGTTTCTTCATAAATTATAGAGTTCACAAGAATGTTAGCAAACTTAAACGAAATGAGGATATTTGAATTTGAAACTTGAAGTGATAGATCTATTAGACTTGAAAAAATACCATCTAAAGATGTAAAATAGCATCAAATACTTTGTAAAGGCAAATATAAATGATGTGCCACATCCCAAAAATTATACATAGAAACTAAACTTTTTAAAGAAACTTGAATTTAAATGTTAAGAATTTTAAATAAAAAACTAATTTCTTAAAGCGTCGTCTTTTTTCAGCATTGTCGTTTACCTTAAGATTATTTATTGTGTTTCGTTATAAATTATAGATTCCACAAGATCGTTAGCAAACAAACAACATGAGCCATTTGAATTTGAGACGTGAATTGATCGATGTATTAGAATTTGAAAAAAAATAATACCTTAAGATTAAATTAAATTAATAGAAACAAAATTGTAAAGTTTTAATCAAGAAATTCTTTTAGACATTACGTAAATAAAATTTAAAATTAATCATAATGTTGTAAAGCCTCGACTTTGCAACATTGTCATCTATCTAAAGATTATCTATGGCGTTTCTTCCTAAATTATAAATTCCACAAGACAAGTTAGCAAACTTAAACGAAATGAGACATTTGAATTTGAGACGTAAATTGTTAGATGTATTAGAATTTGAAAAAAAACCTTAAGATTAAATTAAATTAATAGAAACAAAATTAAAAGTTTTTATCAAAAAATTCTTTTAGATATTACGAATGTAAAATTTAAAAATAAACATAATTTTTTAAAACCTCGACTTTTAAACACTGTCATTTACCTGAAGATTATCTATAGAGTTTCTTCATAAATTATAGATTCCACCAGAACGTTAGCAAACTTAAACGAAATGAGCCAATTTGAGACTTGAAATGATAGATGTATTTCAGCAAACATTTAATTTTCAATTTCACATCGCACCTCTAAACTTCCACAGTAGTTAAAACATACATATTTATTTGATTTTTTTCTCACCTAAAGCATTTATCGTACACCGGATATCAAAAAACTCAGAGAAAGATATATTTTTTTTTCTTCCTACATCGAACGTGCGTGCATTTGGGATTCGGGCAACTTTTAAACTTGATACAACTGAACGGCATTCTGAGATTTTATTTTAAAAAAAAACGAAGAAATTTAATAGCGGAAAAGGAACCTAGTCTACAAAAGAAAATATCCATCACAGTTGGAGCTCCTACTGTTAGTTAAAAGCAAAACTCTGCACTGCTTCTAGTGAGCCGTTAAAAAAATATTGGATCTCGTGGAACGAGTATGGGTGGGATGTATGTAAGGGAGAAAAAAACAGTTTTCCCTTACTGTGCTTAAAAAAACGCTGTAAGCAACGAAAATAAGCGGAAAAAATAACTAGTTTGAGGAAGTTGTAGCGCAGATTCGCTGGAGGGAAGTTAGTGAAAAATAAGAAAAAAAAATTTCCCTTCAACTTCGTTTTGCTACACGGTGGCTTTTCTTTTACGATTAGACAGTTCTTTTTCTTCTCGAGAAAAAAATAGTGTTAGGACAAAAAAAAAGAAAGTAAAAATTCCGAGGAATGTTAAGGATAGAAATTATTTCTAGCGGCTAGAATTTTTATAAATTTAATAATAAACTGGATCTGAAGGTATCGTTCGGTGAATAAATGAATTCAAATTTATGTATTTCTGGTAAATGTCATATTGTCTAACATCAGTCAAAAGTATTCGATATATCAAATAAATCTGAGGATTTACAGTCAAATATTATTGTTGAACATACTAAAATTGCATATATAAGGAAATTATTATTTGGGTTTATGACTAAAGTAAGTAATCTAAAATATCAAAAAATAATATAAAATATATTCGAAAAATTCATTAACGTTTATCAATAATATTTATAAATGCTTTTGAAAGTTAATATTATATGTTTATGATTATTGTCATTATGTCTGAAAACAGTCATAAATATTCAATAAACCAAAAAAAATCTGATGTTTTATAGACAAATATTAGAATTGAAGCATGAGAACATCAACGTTAACATTATACATTTATAAGTTTTTTTTATAATAATAATTAGAAAAGCACTTAAGATTATCATTAAACTAAGCAAACTAAAATATTAAAAAAATAATTTCAGATATATTTGAAAAAATCATTAATCTTTATCAATAAAATGTATTACATGATTTCGAAAGCTCATATTTTGTATTTCTGATTATTCTCATTATGTAACATAGCAGTCTTAAATATTTAATAAATGAAATAAAAGCTGATGATTTATAGCAAAATATCAATGTTGAAGCATAGGAAAATTAAAGTAAAAATTATATATAATTTTTTAGAATAATAATTATCTGGCATTATCACTGAAGTAATTAATATTAAATATCAAAAAATATTATGAGGGATATTTGAAAAAATCCTTAACTTTTATCAATAAAATTTATTAAATTTTTTGTTTCTGATTATTGTCATTATATCTCTCAACAGTCTTAAATATTCTATAAACCATATAAAATATGATTATTTATAGTCAAATATTACTGTTGAAGCATTGGAAAATCAAAGTAAATATTATATAAAAGTCAGGTTTTTTTTGAACAATAATTCATAAAAGATCATAATTTAGATCTGGAACAGAGAACGATCACATCAGACACAGTACTGTATTAGCATCAAAAGTCATTCACTACAAGTTAAAAAAAACTTTTCTTGAACTTGATTGATTGATTGGAGAGTATTTGACTGACGGGTTCAAACTCACATCCGAAGGGATGCCAATCCTACGCCCTACTAAACTATCCCGGCCTATGAGTTTTTACTCTCATTGCTAAATAAATGATACATAAAAACTCATGGTTAATTCTTATCATAAAAGTTTACTTCAATAACAATCATAGTAAACAAAAATTCATTATATTTCATACGGATCTGTTATTATAAATATGATAATTCTAATAGTTTTTCTTGTGAAAATACGAATGCATTTACACCTCCGTTTCAAAGCGTAATCGCCAAGTTATTTAACTTCTCTTACCGTCATCAACCATACTATAACCAGATGTTTCTGACGTCTAATGCATGAATACACGCCCAAAAAATCCCAACCTATCATAGAGCAAGATAACCGTCCAATGGACGAGAATGATTGATTTGAATGCACCAATGACAGCAGTGAATAACGATAATAATACTGCACCTAACTGCAAAGCGTTGCCATTCATAATTTCTTATTGTCATCTCATTTATCTTTCAGAGAGCGATACATTGGGGCTTTGCTCATAGTATTTGGTGCTGCTAAATAATAAACGGAGCAAAGTAAGCACGTTCGAGAACTACGTGCAATCATCCATGAAGAAGATTGCGAATTCTTTTTTTTCTCGAGTTTTTGTCTCTCATTTTTTTCATCCTTGATGTTGGAACTCTGAGTAATAATCAGTTTTACTGATAAAGTGTTATAGATATAGAAAAAAAAATGCATATGATAAAAAGATTCGTATGAAACGCGTAGTAGATGAAAACTATGTTTTGATGATGGAATCGAGTTATTATGATTCATCATCGAAATGTAAATTTAATTTCAATAAATAAGAAACATGTAGTGTTTGCAAATAAGAATATATTTTAGAAATCAGAGCAACTATTCTACTCATTCGTTAGAAATATAAGACATTACTTTTTACTATTGCGTTTGGCAACAAGCTAGCTCATCGGAGTACTGGTTAAAATTTGTTACAGTTTGGAATTATGACTCATTATAATGTTAAGTTAAGTTGGTTTTTTTTTAATTTAGGAAACATCGTATGATAAAAGGAAAAATGTGGAAGATGTGAATTATATTTTGATGATGGAACCGAGTTTTTATGATTCATGATCGAAATATAAATTTAATTTCAATAAATAGGAAATACGTAATATTTGCGAGTAAGAATATATTTTAGAAATCGGAGCAACTATTCTACTCATTCGTTAAAACTATAAGACATTACTTTTTACTATTGCGTTTGGCAACAAGCTAGCTCATCGGAATACTGGTTAAAATTTATTACAGTTTGGAATTATGACTCATTATAATGTTAAGTTAAGCTGGTAAAATTTTATTCGATTTAGGACACATCATATGATAAAAAGAAATGTTTATTTTGAAAAAAAAATGTGAAAGAAGTGAATTATGTTTTAATGATGGAATTGAGTTTTTGTGATTCATCATAGAAACGTAAATCTAATTTCTATAAATAAGAAAGTTTATGAAAACAATGCAAATAGCAAGTTTTTAACTGAATTTTGAAACAACTTTAGCGTTATTATTCATTAATTGCCCTTGGCAACAATGTAGTTCATGAGAATAATGATTGAGTTTAGTTTCAATTACATCATTGATGTACAATTTCTCTGAAGTTAATATTTTCAGCAAAGTTATTTGGAAAAAATAGCAATAGTGACAGAATATGAAAGATGAATTACTTAAATAGCCTGTTTATTGCATACATGATCCTCATATAT
>JAOUZG010048052.1:942092-953803 GCA_026289955.1 Argiope argentata
ATATAGTTAATAAAATACTGTTTATTCATCCAATCAAGTTCCAGTAAATATTTTTAAATGGATGATATTTGATGTTAATTCAGTTCTTTCAACTAATAATTCATTAGTTTTTTATTAATGAATCAAAAACATTCTCGTCAAAGATCATTATTTACAGTAAATGTAATTATTAGGTTTGATAGCCTAGTTTTTAGGATGTTGGTTTCGCATCTTTTAGGTTACGAGTTCGAATCCGCCAGATGAAGCCTATTTGTGGACGTTAAATCTGCCGTGGTCACAAAGTCCCCCATGTTGAGAGTAATACCACTGGGGGGGAGGTAATTATTCAGTTCCAGATCTAAATAGAGATCTGCGAATGAATGAAGGAAATGTATGAATGAAGTTTACTCCGTAAGAGAAGTTTGTGACCTGCGTGAGCTAGAAGTCAGATTTTTAACCCCAATGGACCCCTGAGCCTTCGGACGCTCTCGGGTCTGTACCATCAGAAGCTACTGCACTTCTCCTTCCATTGTAAAGTGGAACATGCGAACAACAATTGTAATTATTTAATAAAAAGTATCAATACTCATTAAACAATTGTTTGGTTTTTCTTACATTAATTTAAATATTATAACATTTAGAATTTTTAATATTTTTGATAACGGAATAATTATCGTAATATGTGTGTCCAAAACGAGTTCCAATATTGTAGATAAAAGACAAAAAAGAAAAATAACAGTGGCATTATTTTAACTCCATGTCTGTAGCCATATAAGGAAATTCGTATTTCCGGTAATGGATCAAAATGTATTAGTGTCCTTTAAAAGCCCCCTAATCACATATAAACAATTCCCATTCATTGACTTTACCAAAAATGATAATTCAACCTTTATAAAATCAAACTGTTAAGACAACGTAGTATTCATCGAAGCCTGTTTACCTAACCCGATTGATAAATAAGGCGATTAATCGTTTTTACAATAACCTATTCATCATGAGACTGCAGAGGAACAAATAGGCAATTTCTGTATTAGAAACGATGTATTGCAATTCATTATGTGAGCGTTTAATTCCCTGAATCTCCCGCATCAGATCTTTCCCTTTAAAAGGACAAACAACTGACCTATTCATCATGTCCATTGCGATTGCTAGGAGAAACTAAGCGAAATTTCAGCCCCAAAAGGGAACGAAGCAGGTGAATTGTGAAAAGGGGAAACAATGTTTATGCGGAGTTTAGAAGATTTGCAGTGTCGGTATTGAGCGCTGACATTACAGAGAATGGATATATCTGTTTACTGAGCTATTAATTGTCAGTATAGATATCCTGTTATACCGAAATAGTGTTTCAGAAAAGTAGATCTTATCAGCAAATGGGGGATTAAAATGTTATTTTATAAACCGAAAACATTGGATTTTAAGAAACTCCAATAATTTGTACATAATAAAATTTATTCATAAAGTTTTTGTAATTAAATACAAAAAGATTAAAATGAAATCTGTTATGCATATTTCAACGTATCACACGTCAGAACATCATTTCCTGAACGACCAAGCACCATGTGCTCGTGTGAGATAAATTATATTTTCATTCATTTTAATTTCTTCATTGAATAAGTCACTTTAGTATTGCAAACGATCCAAAAAGCTTTGTCTCGCATTTATTGTTTGGAAAAACATTTCCTATTTATTTATTTCATATAATCAAGTGCTCAAAATTGCATTTTTCTAGGTTTTACTTGTTGTAGTCATTAGCATGATTTTTAATCAGAGCTTTTGTAAATGCCATGAAGATGTTTTATTAAAAGTTGATTTTTTGAGATGCTCATACAGATAAATTTTTTTTGCCCACGTGTTTTTGCTGACGCCAAAAAACTCATCCGCAAAACAACATCATTTTCTGTAAGGAAAATAACTTTAATATTGAACTGGGGAAGTGCCCTATTTTAAATTAAATTGAATAGATTGGTCCATCTTGTTTCTTGACCTAAATTACACGAGCACTAGCAGAATTCGAACTGACGACTACTTGATTAAAAGACTAGTATGATGGCCATTTGGTTATGGAGCTTCGACTGGCTCTTTTCAATGCGGTGATACATTTAATTGTTTTAGAAATAATAGGTTTTGAAAATTTTTTACAGTTCACAAATAAATCAATAGAAATATCTACAAAACGTAAGGCTAATTTTTATTCTAAAGTTTAACCTTTACGTTTGAAATGCCCTCGAAAACCATGCAAAAGCCCCCCCAAAAAAGAGATTATAATTAAGAAATTTTTGAAATTCGTCAAAAACTCGATTTCAAAATTTATGACAATTATTGCACGTTCCCCCTACTTCATGTACGAAAAAGTAATAATTGAAAAAAAATGTAAATGGATTATATCTATGAAAAAGGTTTCAGAATTTAAAATTAGTTCATAATGCTCTATTAAAACACATAAGTTTCAAGGTAAAAGGTTTGTATTCCAACACATATATTGAGTGTCCAAGATTCTTGTATGCCGCAAGCCTTTATACCTATTCTAAACACTAATATGGCTTCGGTTCTAAGTCTTAAGGAAACTTCAAAGACATAGATAAGATTTAAAATATTCTGTTTGAAGTCGGAGTATAGAGCGTTTTCATTCATAATTCTAATAGGAGTTTTATATTCTCTTCCCCTTATTAAACATTGCTTCCGAAATAATCCATTTCTATTCCGAGAGATAAGTTATAATTAGCAAAATCCATCTTCTAATGGATGGAATATGCAATATGGAATAAATATATATTTCATTGCATTCAATTGTAATCTAACCACGAATCAGGATCTTCTTCGCGGATATATCCTATAGAAGTATCAAACAGTAATTACTCTAAAAGCTTGACTAGACTGTGTTTGAAAATTCAGATAGGCGAAGATTAAGGGGGAGTGTTTCTAAGTTTATTCATGATTTAAAATGGACTATTTATAGGACATAATTCCAGGACATTAACATAATATATATTTTTTAAAATTCCTACTATTAACTCTCTCTCTCTCTCTCTCTCTCTCTCTATATATATATATATATAATTCACATTTTCATTCGTTAATAAAATACGTTTTATTCATGAATCAAGTTCTAGTAATTTTTCTAAAATTTGTAGTGGATGACATTAAAAAAGTTTTTCTAAAATATTAATTCATTAATTTTTATTAATTAATTAAAACGGCATTTTCTCACCTAAAATCTTCATTTCCACGCCACCAAATGAATAATGAATTCAGTTTCTTTTTTCCCAAAACCAATGAGGTTAGGCTTAACATGTTTTCGGTCAATTATTTTAAACGATTCTGTTTATTTTCATAATATTTGACGTATTTAAAATTAAAAATGTTTGATTAATAGATTTTCCGATTATTTCATATTTAAGTAATTTGCCATATATTAGTGAAAGGGTTAAATCAAAAAATATTCATATTTTAAATATTTAATATATAAAAAAAGTAAAAAAAATATTTTTATTTTATACATGGGATCCATATCGCTTTTATGACATAACGTTTTTTATTACCCTGGAAAGTATCTTACTTTTTTTTAAAATTCAATTTGTCTAAATGCATATAATTTAAATTCATTCACAAAAACATTTCAATCTTTATAATAAAAGTAAAAAATAGTTTACAAATATTTTCCAAATTAATATAAAACGCTTTTTAATTACTTCCGACACTAAAATATTTTATGCTATCATTCAATAAAAGAAATTTTAATCATTGTAAGTGACTATATTTATTTCTAGTTTCTTTATATAAATATTGATCTATAAGCTTAAATTATTTTAGAAAACTTTCATTGGACTAAGAGAAATTAATCTGATAGAAATAATTAAAAATAGTTTTCTAGGAAAGTATTTAATGTATCTACATATATTAAAATGTATGTTTTTAATCAATGATACATATATGTAACAGTTTTTATTACTAATCCTCTAAAATTATGATAGCGTTATAAATGTAATGTTTTTAAGCAAAACAAATAATGTATATAAAAAAATTCCTATCCTACTTAGATCAGTAATTTTTTTCTTTTAGTTACTTTTTTTATTAAATGCAATTAATATAAATAATTAATCAAAAATAAACCTAATTCAATCTGTTAATCTTACGAGATATGAATTGTTTCATTTTAGGGTTTAGTTAATTGTGGTTCTATTGAAAAAAGTGATTTCTTTGTAATTACTGCAATAACTAGGGAAAAGTATTTAAATATAACTTGCAAGTTACTGGGCTAAAATCCGTCTTGATATACCTTTTCTATTCTAGTATTTCATTAATTGTAGTGTTACTGATTAATCTGTAATTACTGAAATAAAGAAGAAATGTAATTAACAGTATCTTACATGTCACTGGGCTGAATTACCTCCAAAAATAAATAGAATTTAATATCTTTGGTGTTTTAAGAATCTGCAATTAGTGCAATAATGAGGAAAGCGTATTTAAATGTATCTTGCATGTTACTGGACTAAAATCCGTCTTGATATACCTTTTCTATTCTAGTATTTCATTAAATGTAGTGTAACTGATTTATCTGTAATTACTGCAATAACAAGGCAAAGTAACTAGCAGTATCTTGCATATCACGGGGCTGAATTACATCCACAAATAAACTGAATTTAATATCTTTGGTGTTTTAAGAATCTGCAATTAGTGCAATAACGAGGAAAAGAAATTAATTGTATTTTGTATGTCACTGAGATGAATTACCTCGACAAATACACTTAATATATTTGGTGTTTTAAGAATCTGAAATTACTGCAATAATGAGAAAAAGTAATTAACAGTATCTTGCATGTCATTGGGCTGAATTACCTCCACAAATAAACTGCATTTAATATATTTGGTACTTTGAGAGTTACAGAATCTGTAGCATAATTCCACCGCTAAGTATGCTCATAATTACTCTCTCCAAAGAGATATAACAACCTTGAAGAGTAATTATTATGGAACATTCTGTTGGCCCATCTGCAATCAAACTATTGCAGCATAAACTATATGTAATGCTACCTTAAAGGCTATGATATGTCTTTACAGCCATTAAATGCTGAGATAGAAAACTGAATTCCGAAATGATTCGTTTGAGCAATTGATTGTTATCATTTCTGGACATGATGTTGTTTCCGGGATGAGGTTTTTGGCGTCAACCAAAATCCGTGGACGAAAAATAAAAGTTTTATTATCTGAACAAGCATCTAAAAAAATCAGCTTTTAATCAAGCGTTGCCCTTGCATTTTCAAAAGCTCTGATTAAGAAAAAAAAATTAATGACTACCGCAAACAGAGCCTAGAAAAAATGTCAATTTGATTATATAAAATGAAATAAATAGGAAATGTAATATTTTTTAAACAATCAATGCGAGACAAAGTTTTTTTAATCGTTTGCAATACTAAAGGGACTCATTAGATGAAACAATTGAAATGAATAGAAATATAATTTAACTTGCATGAGTACGTAGTGTTTGGCAGTTCAAGAAATTATATTCTGACATGATACATTGAAATATGCATAGCATATTTCATTTTAACCTTTTTTTATTTTTTACTTTACATGAAAATGAAAACGATTTTTTAAATAGAGTACTTATACTTATTTTAAAGTGAATAATGCTGCAAAAATGGGAACAATGGGAAGTTTTCACTGAGCTTGTTTAATATGATGGACAATTAAATTATTTTCTGTTTTATTAATAAAAAATATACGTCTTCTGTAGCTTAAATTTCAACATCTTAAAAGCATGCTTTATCATGTGAGAACATGTTGTTTTTGTTAGGTACTTTTACTGTCTCCGAAATTTATGGCTAAATATATTTTTAACGGCTTTTACAAGTTTTGCATTATTATTATGCATATTTCTTTAAAATCAATTACGTTTTTAAAAGGTTGACAGGCTTTTAACATTGATACATTATCATTTTGCATGCTTCGTTGAAAACGCACGTTCGCGTTTTTAAAAGTTTGACCAGCTTTTACAGTATTGCTTTATTATTATGTATGCTTTTTTGATAGCAAAGGCTAACGAAGAACTATAACATCATAGCTTTTATTTTATCTCAAAATCGGTCGAGCTTCAAAACTTCGTTTTCTAGCTAGAAAAATTAAAAGATACAGTTTTTAAAATATATATATATATATATATATATATATATATATATATATATATATATATATATGAGAGAGAGAGGAAGAAACCTATTAATCGGCAGAGAAACCTATTGATTGTATCGAACGGGTTAAATCTGATAATAAAGTAAATTAATTAAAGTAAATAATGGCTTAAATATAATAATGTTCTCACACGATATCTTGCAATTTACGAAAGATGATTTCGTTTATTGTATGAAATGAATTTAGAAAGAACAATTCTAAATAGCAGCAAAATCAAATAAAAGGCCTATACAAAAGAACATAAAAAGTTGTTTGTTCCAAAAAAGTCTTGTTAATAGAGTCTTGTTCAATCAAGAAAGTATCATTGAAATGAGTTTCAGAACAAATTAGTAAAAAACATCAAATAATTCTAGACATTAATAATTTCTGAATTTGACTTTCACAAATTAGCAAAGCAAATAGAACTCGTAGAAATACTTTCTTCCAATTAAAACGTGTAATTTTTTTTTCTTTTTAAATTCAAACATTATTATTCAACGAGACAAGTTTTGTTTTGTTCTAATAGGAACAATAATTCTTTGTTATTTCTTTCCTCATTATATCGTTCCGATTTTCAGCAGCAAGCTTTAGTATAACAGACGTAAAATTAATCTGTTACTCAAAATCATCTGCTTTTCGTTTTTTTAACAAAAAGAAGCAAAACTTATTTCTTTTTCGACAATAATAAAGTTATTATTAGCAAACAAATTGCCCATGCTTATGCCTTCGTAAGACGGAAAGGATTAAGAAGACGGTACAATTTGTTGAATTTTTCCATCTTACAAGGGTTTTACTTGAGGAAAATAAATATATTAAGCATTTGCTCTTACTCAGTTTCTTTTTTAAAAAGCAACTGAAAAAAAAAATATATATTCGTTTTTTTTTTTTAATTTTTTTCTATTAGGTGAATGATCAATAACTACTCAAATGTAACAAGTAACACTATGGGTTTCTTATCTTTTTATTATCCTATATTACATTAATTATGTTTATTCATCTTTACTTCATCTTTTAATGGTCGCTTAGAAACATTACGTGAAAACGATTTTAGATGTTCATTTTCCAGTTTTTATAGTCTTAATATCATTAATTTGTATTTTAGAGCAAACGATTTTTTTCTCTTGTATGAATTATTCATACATACTCCAATGTAACAAGTATTATAATTAATTTTAATCCTTTCTTTTGTTTTATGTAATATTAAGTAGAACTGAACATGTATAATTAACTTTTAATGTTATTATTCTTTTCTGTAAACTTAAACACAATCTTTACTTAACATTGATGTCAAATAAAAATTTTAGTTGTTATTTTTCTTACTTTTATAGTCATAGTAACATTAATATTTATTTATTTGTTGCATTTAAATTTTTTAATGTTGGGGACGTTACATATTTTATAAAAAGTTTTTTAAATGATGCTCAGAACTTCATTATATGTACGAAAAAATTTGTAATTAAACACACTATAAACACAATGAAATTTGTATTTTTAAAATAATAAATTTGAAAATTATCTTTTAATGCATTTCAGTTATTTTTTAAAATATATAAGCTCATATTTACAAAAGAAAATTATAATCCATGAAGAAAGATATTCGTTTTCCATTATATACGTTGCTTGCTAATTTATCTTTTAAATTATATTTAATTAGATGTGAATATGTTATTATATTAATTTAAATATGAATGTATTTCTTGTATAATATCTATTTATTATAACTAAGTTCATAAATTTATATTTTTAGTATCATTTTTTTTATTTCTGTTAAATGTGTTTGACTACAGAAAAATAAAATGTAATTAATTTACATTTTATTTAAATTTGGAGGAAAACATTCATTTAAAGTGCATTTTACTATAAGACATTTTAAAAAATAATACTTATATAAATTTAACTTATTTTTAAAATTATACATTATATTAAATTCATACGTAGTATGATTAGTATTAATATTGAAATTAGCAATAGTCATATCTAGTACTTATAATTCAATTAGTTCAACAATTTAATTCGATTGGCAATATAATTAAATATATTATAGTAATAAACTTCAATTAATTTGTAAATTGAAATAAAATTTTAGAAATTAAAACATAATAAACAATTATTTCTTTAGAAATGTATGATGAAAAGTACATCTATTAAAAACGAGTCCAAATTATCTTTTTTTTAATGTTTTCTTTTAAATTTTTGATTTAAATGCAGTATTACTTCTAATAATAACTTCTAACTAATTTATTTAGTCAGAAAGTATAAAAAATAAAGAAAGTACATTCCTTCATTATATATAGGAGTTATTAATATTTTCGGCTCCTTAGAGGGTCTAGATATACAAAAAATATGACGCTTTTGTACTATATATTCTGTACTACAACGCTTTTGTACTATACGCTGCTAAAAAAAGATACACTTATGTAATAAATATATAGGACGCTTTTGTATACTACTATCCTTATACTATACTTCGATATATACGACTCTTTTGTACTTAGTGGATGGGATATTACCTTACTATATGAGAGGAAATAAACATAAATAACAATTTAATAAAAAAAAATTGAAAGACATTTTTCAGTAAACCCACAAGAACTGCTGGAAACATAGCTGCTAGTGAATGGCCTTCTCCTTGTACTAAAATAATTTTTTAAAAGTCTTAATGTTATCAATGTTATTAGTCCTACAAATTTTTATGTTGAAAATCTTAGTAAAGCATTTTTCATAGTTATTATTATGTCAGAACATGATGTTATTTTAAGGAATGAAGTAGACAAAAATCCGTAAGCGAAAAAAAAAGATTTAAACGAAATCGGATACGCATGTTTCAATGTGTCATGTCATAACATCATTTTCTGAACAACCAAGCACCACGTGCTGCAAGTTCAATTATATTTTTATTCATTTTCATTGAAGGGATCACTTTGACATTGCCAGCGATCCAAAAAAACATTATTTCGCATTTATTGTTTTTTTAAATCATCTCCTATTTATTTCATTTCATAAAATCGCGTGGTAAAAATGGCATTTTTCAAAGTTTCATTTTCTGTAGTCATTAACTTCTTTTTTTTAATGAGAGCTTTTGTAAATGCAATGACAACACATTATTAAAAGCTGATTTTTTGAGATGCTCGGAGAGATAATAACATTTTTATTTTTCTCTAATGGATTTTTGTTGATTATTTTTCATCTGCCGATTTTGTTGATTATTTTTTGCCTATTGGATTAAAATTTTTACTTTCCGCCTGCGGGTTAAAATTTTTATTTTTCGACTACGGATTTTTGATGACGCCAAAAACTTCATCTTAAAAACAACAACATATTCTGACATGATAATAAAATTTAAAGTCAGATATTCGATGCATTTCTTAAAATTATGAGAGACTATTCATAAATACCACAATCCCTCCCAATTAAATAGGAAATGCAGAAAATTCTTTACATCTACAAGGCAGTATCATTGTATAGTTCTTACAAATAACACATTAAATTTCGTTATTGTGAATATGCTCCACAAATCAAGAGCCAAAAAGTTAATTCAAGGTATTCACTATTCGAAGATATGTCTTATTCTGACATCATTCAAAATATTAATAATCACTTCATACTCTCTTCTGCATTATTATCTGAAATCTAGGTACTCCCAAAATCTACTCCGACAGAAATACTATAATTAACAAAATCCATCTTCTAAATCGGAATAAGGACATAATTCAAGGCTGTACGTGCAAGTCTAATAGGAAACTTCAACGTTCTTCTCGGGGATATCCAATGGAATTATGTAATACTAATAATCATAGCAATTTCCTCAGTCTTTGATTGAAAATTTTGACTGTCGAAGATCGAATCGATTATGGCAGAAGGCATAATCGATTCGAAGGACAGAGCCTGCGGAATTGTATCGATGATTTGCAATTAAAATATGGAATTTAATTTGTGTAAGAGATAACGGAACTTTAGAGTACCTATGCTTAATTATGATTATGCATATACATTAAATCGATGCATTTGCTGTGAGATGTTATTTGAAAGTTATTATGAGGTTTAAATGCCATTATATTATAATAAATTGATGCAGTTATTAATTTGTGAACTGATTTAATTTGAAATATTGCCTGTTGGTCTAGCAATAGCTAAAATAGGATAATAATTTCAATGTAAATTTATATTTTGGGGGGAAAGTAAATTAATTTTTTAAAACTTTTATATTATATTAAATTTGATTTATATAATTAAATAATTTATATAAAATTATTCTGCTAATTTTCAAAGTTTATTGATAATTATTTATTATTTTATAATGCATATTTATCAAATATTTATTCTAAAAAAAGTAATATAAAAAACTTTTTTTTGAAATCAATCCCTACTTAGATTAATTAAGAAAAAAAATTATTTTTGTTATTTTCTAATAAATAATTACAATGATTGTTGTTGTTCTTGTGTTCCGCTATAACACAGAAGGAGGGTTGCAGTAATTTCTGAGGGTAAGCACCCCTGAGAACTTGAAGATAAAGTCTTACTTCTAACTTACACGCGTTACAAGTCCTTTTTACGGGGTGGACTTCATTCATGCATTTCCTTACCTCATCCGCAGATGGTAAATTAGGCCTGTAACGATCACCACTAATCCAGTACACTCAGTGGTATTACTCTCAAGATGCAGGACTTTGAGACCACGAAGATGTAACGTCCACCTGAAACACGGAGAGTATTTGGCTGGCGGGATCGAACTTACAGACCAAGTAATGCAATTCAACGCTCTACCAACCAGGCTATAATTACAGTTACTACAAATAATTAATCAAAAAATTATAATGGTGTTGAATTTTATACGCCATTTGGGGTAATGCTATACAGAGTAGAATTTTTTAATTTCCTTTATTATGTCTTATTTTAAGTGCTTCAAAATGAATCCTAAATATCAATTAATCAACAATGCTCAGTAATAGAATAGAATAAATAAATAGAATTGTTAGAAATAATCAGACGAAAACCTATTAAGACTAACCTTATTAGCGTTGGGAAAAAAAACTTAATTCGAGGGGAAATTAATATTTTTGGATAGAAGGCTGTTTTTAAGGTCCTACCAGCCATTCTATACCAGCCTAATAATTACAATTACTACAGACAATTGATCAAAAAATTATAATGGTGTTGAGCTCTGTACACCAGTTGGGGCAACAAAATACAAATTAGAAATTTTAAATTCCCTTTTTTATGTATTATTTTAAACTTTAAATACTTTAAAATGAATCCGAAATAACGATTAATTAGTAATGTTTATTTTTAAACGCATGAAACATTAAGAAAATAATAGAATTGTTTGAAATAATTGGCCGAGAACATATTAAGCTTAACCTTATTAGCATTGGGAAAAAACAAACTGCATTCATGGGGAAATGATTTTTTGCGAGAAAGATGGTTTTTAATTAATAAATATAAATAATGAATTAATAATTGAAAAACAGATGTATGGACATCAATTGTCGCCAACTACGTTAAAATAATTTTATATATATATATATATATATATATATATATATATATATATATATATATATATA
>JAOUZG010048052.1:960254-984081 GCA_026289955.1 Argiope argentata
TGAAGTGAGGGCTACATTGAGCTACATTGAGAATTAATAACGATGGCGCGCTGAAGTAGTTTGACGGAGAACTGCTGTAGTGAGGGCTACATTGAGCTGCTGTGTGTCGAGCCCTGTTTTCTGTGCTGTCCTCTGTCCGTCTCGGCTGTACACAGTTGCCACCTGTGCTTTCGCCGTCTCTGTGTAAATGCCTTCGTCAAAATAAACGCCTTTACTGTTTTATGATCATGCTTGCTGATTGTGTCATTATTTCATACACTCACTATATAAAAGTCCTCTCATGTAATTTTTCGTTACAATATGAAGTTTATTTATAAATATATGAATGGAAATACCCATTTCTAACTTAACTGTATTTTGAAAATGCGCTTTGTTCTTACAAAGAATTATACACTGAAGTGACAAAAGTCATGGGATGACTGTTAACATCGTGTCAGTCCTCCTTTTGCCCTGCGAAGTGCAACAATTTGACGTGTCATGGAGTCCATAAGTCGTTGGAAGTCCTCTGCAGGAATATTGAGCCATGCTGCCTGTATAGACGTCCATAATTGTGAAAGTGTGGATGGTGCAGGAGTTTGGGCACGAACGGACCTTTCGATGATGTCCCCTAAGTTCTCGATGGGATTCATATCGGACGATCTAGGTGGTCATATCATGCTCTGGAATGGTCCGGAATGTTCTTCAAATCAATCGTGAACAGTTCTGGCCCGGTGACATGGCGCATTGTCATCCATAAAAATCACATCGTTGTGTGGGTACGTGGGGTCCATGAATGGCTGCAAGTGATCTGCAAGCTCGAACACACTCGAACACTCGAACTCTACCATTAGCTAGTAACAACTGAAATCGTGAATCATCTGACCACGCCACGGTTTTCCACTGATCTAGGGACCAGTCGATATGCTTACGAGCCCAGGAGAGTCGCTGCAGGCGATGTCGTACTGTCAGTAAAAGCACTCGAGTGGGTTTTCTGCTGTCATAGCCCAAGGAAGCCCAAGGAACCCAAGGTGCGGCGAAATTTGTCTTCTTGGAAGCCCAAGGAAGACAAATTTCGCCTCACAGTCCTATCGGACACGTCCCTCGTACGTCCCACATTGATTCCTACAGTTATTTGACGAAGTGTTTCGTGTCTATTAACATTGACCATTCTACACAGACGTCGGCGGTCTCGGACGTTAAGTGCAGGTGGTCGCCCACTACGCTGTCCATGATGGGATGGGATGCCTGAAATTGAATACTCTCGACACACTCTTGATACTGTAGATCTCGGAATGTTGAATTCACTAACGATATCCGGAATGGAATGTCCCATGCGTCTAGCGCCAACTAACATTGCACGTTCAGAGTCTGTTAATTCTAGTCATGCCGCCATAAATCATGAAAAACCGGCTGACATGAATAACTTGAACACAAATGAAAGCTCTGGAAAATGAACTGTGCATTTATAATTTTTCGCTGCGATACTACTGCCATCTGTATATTTGCATACTGCTTTCCCATCACTTTTGTCACTTCAGTGTATTGCATTCCTTTTTTAATTAAAAAATATACAATACTTTAGAATGTTAGGTAATTTCTTAAAATCTTATAGGTGTGTGTTTATACCACCATAGAAACTATATTTATTTAATTTAAATATTTAGTTCAGCATTACCAATTTCTTTTAAGAATAAGAATTTTTATTTCCCTTTGTTAAAATAGTATAAAACGACACCACTCAGTTTTTCAGAGTCGCTTTGAAAAAAATAATTCAAAGAATTTAATTCAAATTTCTAAATTAAATAACATTATTATGTTCAAAGAACTTAATTCAAATTCATAAATTAAATAAAATTATTATATTAAAAAAATATAATGCAAATTCATAAATTTAATAACATTATTATATTCAAAGAATTTAATTCAAATTTATATATTTAATAACAGTGTTATAAATTATAGCTGTACAGTAATTATATTATTAAATAATATATAAATGCCCCAATCATTATAATATGAGTAGGGAAAGTTTCATAAAATATTTTCAAATGTATGTCGATATTTGTAAATACAGGCAATTTTAGTATTCATTTTATGATTTAATTATTATATTATTATTTTCAACAGAAAAAAATATTTTTGATAAAATGTTAAGATGTTTTTAATCACATTTTGTGCCATAGAATTTCGAAAACAAAAGAAAGCCTCTAACATTTTGAATCTTTTAAACACAATAAAAATTCTAATTAACCAAACAATAAAACAATGACTAAACAACAAACAATAAAAATTCTAATTAACCATGAAGCTTTTGAGATTCAAATCGGCTCAATGACTTCTCTTTTTAAAATGAAAGTGGGCAATCATTTATTTTTTGTTATTATTATTAACATAGATAAATATTCGAATATTCAGGAAACTTTTTAGAGCTTTCCCTTTCAATATATGCTTAAATTTTAAATGAAAGAATCTAAATTGACATCTGCATTTTTTTATGGAATCTTATATATTAAAGTAACTTTATTTTTTTTTAAAAAAAATCAAATCTACAATCATTGCAATGTGCGATTTATCAACTCATAGGTAACTACTAACTAGACACTCTCACCTTACGAAAAATAATTTAGTGATCTTAGCGGGAACAATATTTGTTAGAAATAATGAATGATTTACGAGAACAGCAGTTCATTAGTAAGCGACGCAACGGGCTACGGTATAACCTCTCCTGCAGGCGGTATATCTCGTCATCGGTTGTGGTTAACCTAACCTCAGGCTTCTATCCCCAAAACAGCGACAAAAATCCATCTTCGATCCAAAAGCTTCTAATCCGTATATCTAAGGATCACCCGAATGGGCATAATTAAATACAACTCCAAGAAATTCAAAACTAAATTCATCATATTATCTCATTATTCAAAAAACATAATTATCAATTTTTAAAACAATATTTGAAAATCCAAAAAGAAAATTAAATAAAAAAGCTAATTTTTCGTTACTAAAGGGTGATTTTGATTATTTTATATGGATATTTATCCTCTAAAACATTAATACTATTCGCACTCAGTATTATAATCTTATACCCAGTTAATGCACCCGAAATTGTGCTCATCACCTGCCAGCTAAAATTTGTTTAGCAGACTCTTCCTCTACCATCGGAAACGATGAACAGAGGCGCTGATTTGCCCTTTTAAACGGAAAGAGCTCACGTGATGCATTGGCGAAATAAATGCTGACACAATGCACTCTGATAGTCCGCCACCGTGAGGGAAAATCCCTCTTTGTCAGTCAGCAGTCCCCGTTGAGATGAGTTTAGTGCAGAGTAAGATTATTCGAATTAATATTCTATAGCATTGCTTGGTTAGAATTAAAATATTTGCCAATTTTTATAGTCATTTAATCAATTAAAGAAAATGTTATTGGTGCATAGCTTAAACAGATTTAATCTGTGTGATTTTTAATCGGGAAAGGTATTTTTCTATTAACCAGGCACAGAAGAAAGCACGCAAAATAATGTAGAATTCTGCGAAATGATATTGAACAAAAAATTCACCCAATAATGTAGAATTGCGGCAAATGATATTTAACAAAAACACGCCAAATAATGTAGAATCCCACCAAATGATATTTAGCAAAAAATACACCAAATGATGTAGAATTTCGCAAAATGATATTTAACAAAAAATCGCCAAATAATGTGGAATTCAATTGACTGTTTTTTTCATTCGCATCGCTTGTCGACTTGGCTGCCGTTTGCCTCACAATTTGGCGACATTTGCTCCCGTCTAATGGAAAATTCTTGTAAACTGCCTTTTTAATAATAAAAAAATTAAAACATTTATGAAAGTATCAACTCCTCTCACCCCTACATTTGAAATCCTTCCTCAAGTGGATATAATAAAATACATATCCAAAAATTACAAAAAATATTCACTTATTATCTGGTTATTTTACGATCATCATAATCATTTTACGACTTAATATTTAAAAGTCCAAAATGAAGAATAAATACTCCAGGTGTTCCTATATTCGATTCCAAAGGACGATAAGGATGAAAATTAATATCGTTATAAAGCAAAATAATCATCATATAAAGTATCAGTACGCACTCAATATTAAAATCCTGAACTTAAACTTGCAAAAAAAAATTTCAGTTTATACTTCCTATACGTACATATACATGTGTATATACGCATATATTTGCAGGCATAGATAAACACATATATAACATATGTATATACATATATACAGGTACACACATGCATGCATATACATACAGATACACGCATGCATATATATACATGCATTTACACTCGTATGTATACACATGCATACATATGCATACAAGTACACACGCTTATATACACACGCATATGTGTTCATACATGTATGCATATGTATACATACGTGTGTGTCTGTATATAAGTATATGCATTACACATGCATACAAATTAATTTAATAATTATATGTCTTGATTTTGTCAAACTTTGAAATGTATTCGAAAATTATAGATAGCTTTCTTTTTTAAAAAAATAAATCAAGCATTTTATATAATACATTATTTTATTTTATAGTAGCTTGGATGCATTCTTTTTATTGAAACATATCCTAATCTAAAATGTGTCCCAAAATTATCTCATGATTTGAATTTTCATCACTCGTCCAGTAAACCCTTATGTTGGTTAACCCTTTTAAAAAACGATAAGGCTGAAAAGAGTTAAGAGTGTGAAAATTGGAACGCACATTATAGATGAAAGTTTTGATTTTTTTTCCTTGTTCATATGTTTTTATTGAACCTTAAAGTGCACAGGATAGAGGTATGTACAGAATAATACTTAGGAAAACAGTCCTCAAGATGTTTTTTTTCCCTGACCAGTTTTCAAAAATGGGGCTGAATTTCGTTAATGTAGAGTTGAATTTCCTCCTTCGATGCCCACGTGCATGCGTATATATCGGCATAGACGTTTCATTTCAAATATTTCAATAAAAATAAATTCAATAGTGCTAAATCACATGATTTAGGGGGTCAAATTCAAACTTTCAAACTGTGGCCTCCGGAATATATTTTTTAATCATTATTCAGCAATGAAAACACATTCTGTCATTTTTATTAATCCTAACTGTCAGCTGACAAATGAATTTTGAAATAGGGTAGTAAACATCATACTTCGCTAATTTTGGTTTCGAATCTTATTAATTATTCGAATCGTATTAATTTTAGGACACCTATTTCAAAGATTTTTTTATATAAAAAATTTTCGCGTTATAAGTAAGATTTGAGAATTAATTATTTTTCATGAAGTGAGATCCCGTTTAATTTCACTGACTTTATCCAAAAATACATTTCAATAAATTCAGGGTTTCAAATTAAAGGTAAATTTATCAAACAAGATTTAGTCATTATCTGATTGGATCAAAATTTTATATGACTCTAAAAGTGTGTTCTAAGTCCGTCAGGATACTGTTATCCTTTATTCGATTAAGATAAATACACTCCATTCATTGGTGATGAACTCCAACAATAAACTTTCCAAGTGGTTATTGTTATGGCAATTGAAATCCAGGTGTTCAATATCATCCAGTATGACATTTTGGGATATTGACAGCTTAAATACTGGGATATTTCCGGACTCAATAGTGATCGAGTGGAATATGATTAATCATAATTTAATATCTAATGATTGTCATGATGGAATACCAAATTATGCATATGATATCTATTATGGTGCATAATTTACTTTTTTAATGCTTTTAAAGACCAACTTAGAGCAATTCAATATGTGTTATGATATTGACATTTCAATAAAATCATAAGTATGAGGTAGAGTACTTCAGTAACTACCATATCAAAGATAAACAGAATGGAATACATTTAAACAAATTTCTTGTAGCAGAGTATTAAAATAAACATTTTATTCAGAGAGCACTTATGCAGCTACAACTAGAACACAAATGAAATGAACTAAATTGGCAATAATAATTAAGTTTAAAGCAAAAATACGATGATTCCGGCCTGAAGACTTTTTCAAGGGTCAGGCAGGGATTCAAACCAGAGATTTTTTTTTGTGAGGGGTCTGACATTTCGTAAAAAGAATGACCCCTCGTGAGATAAATTATTAATAATAATTTATCTCCAAAACCTCAATTTCCTGAGATTTTCGGGTCACGAGGGGTCATTTTTTGACAAACCCTCACAGAAAAAGTCCTTGGTTTGAATCCCAGCCTTGAAAAAGTCTTCGGGCCGGATTCATCGTATTTTTCCTTTTGATTTTTGATTTAAACATAACTTTTATGGCTAATTTAGTAGGATCCCCTATTTCCAAAGTATGAAGGGAATACTGATTTTGATTATGCTTTTTTAAAGATTTGCTCAAGTTTAAAAAGTGTATCTTCTTAACACTTATTGAATTCTTTCAAATACAGAAATTCAAAAATGGATAGAATTTTGCAAAACATTATCGCCTAAGGACTGTCTTGTCAATGGATGATTTATAATTTTCAAAAAATAATTACTAGAAAAATTTTAAATACTTTCCAAAGACAGCCGATGGAAAATAAGAAAGTATCCAATCTCTTAATTTTATTTCATTTGTATATAAAATCAAAACAAACGAAAACAAAATCTCGAATTCTTCAAAGTAAAAAAAAAATGAATATCGAACAATCTAGACAGCTACATATGAACACTAACATTTATGAATTACTGGAAAATGAAAAATCCGATTTTTATATTGCTGATGGATAGTATAACATTGCCATGAAAAATATTTCTAAAATTATAGTAAAATATTTAAATTAAAAGAATTTTTAAAAGCTTGCAAAACTTATTTGCCTGATTACTCCAATTCAGTTGATCTTTAATAAATTCTGCAAAAAAAAGCAAGGATATTATGGTTTGTAAGACATCGGATTCGTATCTCTTACGTTGTAAGTTGAAGCCTCGCTGGCCGAAGATTCTCAGTATGCATAGTTGCTGGTGCATGCATAAATCTGCCGTATTTACAAATACATCCAACCCGAGACAATACCACTGGGAATACAGAATATGAAGTAATCATTCTTTGTTTCAGGTCTAAATTAAGATCTGTGAATGAAAGATAAATTAAGTTCGTCTCGTAAAAGGGACTGTGACGATAAATAACTAAGACGTGGTCTTGGTGCTGGATAGTGCTACAACATATAATGATAAACAGCCAGTAACATAAGAAATATCCATCAGACAAGTCAGAAGAAATATATAATTTATCGGCGTCATTTTATCATTATAAGAAACAAGTAATATAAAAAACAATTTTTTAAAATCAAATCCTACTTAGGATAACAAATAAATTTTTTATCTTAGTTTCATCTAATTAAAGAACTATAATTAATACAAATAAAACAGAATCACAATATTAAGTTGCAGAAAATAAAGCGAATTTCCTGGCTATTTTCCACTCTACTTTAGATATAGTGTTCGAATTGTCAGCCTAACTTATCCGAACCAAACGCCGTAGCGACCAGAATATTGCAGCCTAACAATTGCAATTACTATAAATAATTGATCAAAAAATTATTTTAACATTTTATTTTTAAAGACATTTGAGGATTTAAAGTCAATTGTGGCAAATCAAAATGAGAGGTTTTCTTTACTGCAGTTGGGGTTACGCAATACAAATTATAAATTTCTAATTTTATTTATTCTGTATTATTTTAATTTGAAAATACTTCAAAAGAAATCGGAAAAATTGACTTACTAACGATATTAAATTAAATTTTAAATGTCTCAAGCGTTATGAAAATAAACATAATTGTTTAAAATAGTCTGCCGAAAAACTTTTAAGCCTAACCTCATTTGTGTAGGTAAAACCAAATTTAATTCTTTACATATTTGGCGGCGAAAAAATGAAAATTTTTGATGAAAAAGTTAGTTTTTAAATAGTTAATACAAAAATAAAGAATTAATATATGAAAAATCTGTATTAACATCAAATGCCATCCACTAAAAGTTTCAAAAAATATACTTGAACTTGATTGGATGAATAAAAGGCATTTCATTAATAATTGCAGGTTTGAACAGGATATATATCCTGTTTGTACATAATAACTCGTACAAATTTAGAAAACAATGAAAAAATAAAATTTTACAACTCGACAATCTAAATAGCAGAACTGATTGGAAATTAAATATATCACATGTGTAAAATTTTTGAAAGGAGAAAAAGCTAACAAAATATTTATGAAAATTATAATTTAGTTCTATTTCTGAGAATTAGTGAAGAGATGGTGAAAATAAGGTTTCGCAGTTACACATATTGAGACCGAAATCTATAACCGTTTTTAAGAATGACAAACTATAAGAAATCATTCTCAATGTTCACCAAATTCTCAATTCTTCCACGCCATTATCTTTTTGCTGAAATCCTAACATTTTATGTTACAAGTAGCCCTGCTTTGATATATATATATATATATATATATATATATATAAAGAAGACAGTTTAAGGCAGGTGATGCAAGATTAATTTTCTGAGCGTGTCCCCAGCATGCTGAAACTTGCAGCTCTGCGATAACTATTTGAGTAATGACTTTAGGTTGACCTTCAATCTCCTCCTCCATTCTTGCTGACTGTTGATTATTTACTTTGTTGGACCAAATTTTTTAAAGAAAGTTTATCAACCAATTTTTGTCCATTGGATTCTTACAGCAACGCTTGACCAAGCTTGAAAAAAAGGGTTAAAGTTTGCTGAATTTTCAATGCATCGTCGGGCTTTAGTATAAATTGGCTACTATTGCTTTAGTTGAAAATTTATATATGCATTTTTTGAGCTATTTCTGAACATAAAAAAAACTTCTTTGTTATAAAATAGACGTTAACATCTATAAAAAAACATACATTTTGTGTTTATTATAAAATAGAAACGATATTGAGAGAATTATTAAGCGAACATTATTAGGATGATGAAAGTTATATTGTGTATAAATATATATTTTTGTTTTTTAGTTATTGTTTTCATATTTAATCAAACCATTTTTTAAACAATAATTCATAATTCAGAACACTGAGATGGATTGTCTCTACAAACCACACACAAAATTTAATAGAAATTTGCATATTTAGAGTAAAGACCTTATACAAAATTTTCACCGCTTATCTCAAACATTCTTAATCACCTTTTTTACAGTTCAGACTAAAAAGAAACTACTTCAATATATATATATATATATATATATATATATATATATATATATATATAACTCAGTAAGGTTTAAATCTTGAAGATTCATCGATATTTTGAGTTTGAAATTTTTTACGATTGCTATATTTTTCTATAAAACGTACATAAGAAAGTTAAAGGAAAAATATGTAATTAAGGAATTATTTAATAAATTCGTATGCTGATATTTATTATTGTATTTGAAATTAAATCTAATGTATACATTTTTCTATGAAAAAATTAATTAAAGAAAATTAATTTCGTCTTTCAAGAGTACAAACACTCCTTTTCTTTTTTCAATATTAAGTTTATTAGAAAACAATAAATATGTGTCTTTTAACACTCTTAGGAACAAAAAATTCTTAAAATTCAAAGATTTGTTTAAATCCAAAATAATTTCAATTTGTTCTTAAAAGTTGAAATGTTCGTTATGAAAAAAAATCAAGATTGATTGAGAATAAATTTAAATTTATACATTTTTTGATGGTACGATTAATTTTGTGGAACACAAATTGCAAAGACTCTGATCAAGTTTTAAAATATATTTTTTGTAATATTCAATGGGCTTATGGCGCTAGCTTCATAAGCCAGATATCATCTACGATACTGAAGTCGATTTTTAGTATTGTGGTTATGTTACTCCTCTACTGGCCCTAGTGCCGCAAGTTTGTATCTCGACCTTCAATCGGTATATTAATGACCTTGACAACGCAACCTTCCGCAACAGTCGTGGCGCCATCTACCCATAGCAAAGTCGTCAGACTCGCTTGACGTAAGCAAGTAAAATCTTCAGATTCGCTTGACGTAACCAATTGAAATTGTCAAACTCACTTAAATTAAGAAAATAAAGCCGCCAACTCCACTTCAAGCAAGCAAGCAAAAGCAAACTCGTCAGACTCATTTGAAGCAAGCAAGCAGCAACTCACCGTAACACTTGATTCCATAAAAATCGTTCTTTCCTCCGTCGACTCACTAGTGGGGGAGTAATGTGGCGCTAGCTTCATAATCCAGATAACATCTACGAATCCGAAGCCGACTTTTGTATTATAGTCATGTTATTCTGGCTCGGCTTGTACAATGACTTTCATTTGCCACAGGTCATTTTAACAGAAATTAAAAGAAGATAGCGTTTTTGCCATCATTGTAAGCAAACTTTAAGAATATTTGTTTCTTCGAATTCCATTATATAAAAAAGCTGATTTCATTAAAAATTAAGATTATCTAAGAAACTGCTAGTTTTAAGTATTGAATATTAATTGGAGCTATCTACACTTTTAATAAAACATCCTTCATATAATATTTCATTAATAATCAAAAATACTAATTTTTCTGTATGTATGCTTTATGGAAATCAGAATTTTACATAAAGCATAGATAAAACTTCAGTATAAATTGAAATATATTTATCAAATGATGTACTTCCCTCTATTTAAAAAAAATGCCTGTTAATAACATATAAATTTGGTAATTCTATAGAATTATTATCTTGCATTTACTAACTAAAATATTGCTATTTACAACCCAAAATAGCAACTTTTATATTCAGTTCGTCCTTTCGAAAAAAAGGTTAGAAAATAATGGGACCAATTCTAACATTTATGTGATAGTACTTTTATATTTGCAAGCTCATTGATTTAATAATTTAAATGGAATTTTGGATGTTAATAATCTAAATTCAAGGGGCGTTCGGAATTATACATAATCTGGCGAATGAATTCTTTCAGCTCTTGTTACCTTTATCGAGCTCGTCCATCAATGACAGATTGTAGATGCTTAGAAAGATGAATTACAAATGTCAACGGCGAAGAGTTTTAGTATGGAGTAATTGTGGGAGTGTGCTAGGTTTTGGACTTAAAAAAATAATAATAGTCTTTTCTTCTCGTATAATCAGTATCCTTAAAATGGATTTTGAAATAAATAATTCCTATATCTATATTAATAAAAATGCAACTCGAAATGCGTTGCTAAGCGCAAAACTGGAGAACGGCTTGACCGATTCGGCTAATTTTTTAAAAATATTTTCGTTAAGGCACGAGGATGGTACTTATTGAGGGAAAATTTTTTAAAAAACTGCGTGGAAAATAGTTAAAACGACACTTTTCTTACTTTTCCACCAAAAATCTTCATTTCCTTCCCTCACACCAACTGAGTAAGATAGCAGGAAGTAATAAATTATGATTTGTTTAGAAAGAAATACGTGATGTCAGTTGGTTTTCATTCATAGATAACGGGATGTTTAAAAAAGAAAGAAAATAGTTGCTTTTATTATTAGTCTGTAAGGATATTTAATCTATGCCTGCTCAAAATAAAGTCTGGGTAAGGAAGAAAAAAAAAAGAATAAAGGGAAAAAGGGTTTATAGAAAGAAACAGTAGTGAAGAAAAAAAGGATAGAAAAGAAAAGAAGGGTGTGTGTGTCACCATTATTTCGTCTGTGCGAGGCATTTTCCAAGCTGCTTTTGCATCTCTTGAAAATCAATTGTGTCTTTATTTGTTTAGTGTGTTTGCATTTATGAAAATGTGAATCTCATTATTCTATAAAAACAGAATTTTAGACCTTTCCCTCCACCATTTAAGTAAAAATCAATTCCGGGACAATCATTGCTCGGATAGAAAGAGAAAGGTGAGTAGTACAATGAACAGATCATCTGAGGAAAATAATAATAAATAATACTATAAACGAATTATATGATTATCAAAATTTGTTTGGTTTAAAAATGTTTTAGTGAAAAACCTGTTAAGAGACACAGCTACATAAAATATTAGCGATCATTAATACTGGCGAACCGACTGGTTGCCAAAAGCGGCTAGTTGAAATATATATTTGGTATGCAAAATTTAAAAACTTTTATTAACCTTGAGATTATAAGAGTAAGCGCTTTAGATTTATAATAACAGTTTTAAATAACATATTAATCAGTTAATGATGAATTTTCATCATTTTTCGAGCTCATTTATTTTAATTTTGGGAAAGAAAAAATGACCTTCAAAATTAAAAGAAATAGCGAAGGTCAAAGTATATATGCATATAGATATTCAACGCAACTGCAAAATAACTTTTTTTTTCTTTTCCTTACAATATTTTTTTAAAGATATTTTTATTACATCCTGTTAATAATGTATTTGGAGTGAATATATATTTGAAATTTTCTTGACATTAAATAAATAAATTGTTTTTTAATTCAAAATTAAAAACATAATGAAAATTTCAATTTTAACACCACAAAAATTACAGAGCGAGCCTTTTAAATAATTATAATTGAGAATTGCATAGTAATTTTATATTCGCAAATGTTCTGGCAGTATTGGTTGCAGATTGTAATTCCACAAGTTTGATGAGAGAATTTCGAGAAGGGGGAGGGCAACTCAGGTGTCGCCATCATCATCTGACTTCGGTTCAAGTTTGCTAATTCGCTAAATAATCCTTAGTGTTTTTTTAAAATTAAACGATGGAATTTAAACTATATTTTATAGGTTTAATGCGCTTCAGACTTATTAAGATAGCTAAATAGAATTTTAAATATGTAATTATGCTATTTATTATTTAAAAATACTTTTTTTAATTCGCATAAAAATATTTTGTTGGTGGTAAGAATATATACAAGAGAACTGTAAAGGATAGAGCATAGATAGATTATCATATTAAATATAAATTAAATACAACTAGGATTATTTCAAAGAAACGTCTATTCCAAATATTAATAAACAAAATTTAACTCGCAAATTCTTTAATACATAAAACCCGATGATATCCTAACCAGAAATATGCATGTTCTGACGTCCTGGTATAAGAGAAGTGAGTCTTCCCCCAAAATCTGGGCGTCCCTGGTTCGAGCAGGGTTGTTCTTCTGTGTGCTATCTGTGAGATGTGTGACTGTGCCCCCCTATAAAAAGGGGCTGTGCAAGCAAATGTGGTGAGTGTGTAGCTAAGTCGTATGATTGGAGCTACTTCAAAACAAGAGGCTCCTTTCAGCTTGAAACTCCTTGATACTTCGTGAAGCTTGTTAATGGCAAGTGTCATTAGAAGAAGAAATAGAAAGATACAAGTGGTAAGAATGTATACCAGAGTACTGTAGTGGGTTAAGCCATGGATAGACAATTGTATTAAATACTGGGATCATTTTAGAAACACTATTCCAGATATTAACAAGCAAAATTTAACTAGCGTATTCTTTAATACACAAAACATTAATAATATTCTAAACAGAAATATATTTTACCCGTAATTTTCATAAATATAATAGTACATTATTGATTTCTCACAATATACGTGGTAAGAATATAAACAGAAATACATAAGTGGTAAGAATATATACCAGAGAACTGTATAGGGTTAAGTCGTGGGTAGGCAATCGTATTAATTATTGGAATCATTTTAGAAACACTATTCCAGATATTAACAAGCAAAATTTAAATTGCGTATTCTTTAATACACACAATCTAATAATATTCCTTACCAGAAATATATATTTTACCCTCACTTTTCATAATAATAATAGTACATTATTGTTTTCTCTCATGGGAGATAAATTGTACAATCTAATAAGATCAAATAATTTTCAATAGATTTTCGTAGTCGAGTGCAATAACTAGTTATTACAACTAATAAATGCTCTTAAACATAATACGTACCATTAAAACTACAAACAGATAATTCAACAGTTTAATTACAAATTGACATATGAGCATTCATTATTCTGGTAATCTCAACGGATTGTTATATCCATTTTGAACACCCGCAATTATACATGTATTAGAGACTCTAGCATTTTCACTCAAAGATGGGTATGTATAAAAGTTATATAAATGCACTATTTAGATTAAACTACAATTCGCAGTGGTCCGGTTTCATACGAAACGCACCAGCCTGCTTTATATTCCCCTCTGATTTAGTAGGTGAAAATGCCTAATTATCTTTCAACAGATCGTTGGGAAGTCGGCTTTGATATCAATGCTATAATTATCAAAATCCGTCTTCCATAAGGGAATAAGGGCCTGTTTAGATGCCATGATTATGATTCGAATAGGGTGTTTGGGTTTTCTGCTTCCAGATTTAACAATGCAAATAATCTTCGCGATTTCTTGTATCCTTGATGCAAAAACAAATATCCAATGATTATATTAATTTCAAATGGATCTTAATGAAATATATAGATAAAATTAGAACAAAAGCATAATTGCTATATAAGATAACAAAATCATATAAATTATGGAATATGATGATTCTGCCTGCATATACTGTTATAAGTTAGTCGGAAACTAGAAAATCATTTTGAAACTTTAAAAAACATTCATCTTTATAATTAAATCATTTTGATTTCTATTACGCATTAATTTCTAAATGTTAACAGTGGGTTTTATAATTGACTTTTGAATTTCAGGTAAATAAATAAAAGTCAATATTTCTGTTATAAAAATGCCAATTGAAATTATTGTCTTAATTAAGTACTAAAAGTAAAGAAAATAAAAGAATATGTATTGCATATTAAAACAACACAGCTATAATTCAAAAAAATCCTATAAAAATTGAAATGTAACTTAGCTACTCAGCATCAACAAATAAACTGATTTGTTGTTGCTTCTTATGGCACTTGCCTATGGACAAGCCCCTCGCTGATACATCAGCAGATTTAAGCCGAAAGAAATGCATATTGCTTTTGTAGTAGCGCCAACTAGGGCCAAGAATACGGACGTAGCAACACACTCATCACATTTTCTTGCACAACCCCTCTCTACAGGGAGGCACAGTCACGCATCCTACAGATAGCACACCGAAAAACAACCATGCCTTAACCGGGACTCGAACCCGGGACTCCCAGAATACGAGGAAAACGAGCTACCTATGTGTCAGAAAGCCGGCAATAAACTGATTTAATAAGTATATTTAGTTTCTTAATAATATGTGATAATATTAGATTTAAAAATTGTAATTAAAACTATTTTTCTTTAGTTACATTTTCTTTGTTTACTTAATTACAAAACTATCCGCAACAACTAACTGTGTTATACAAAAAAATCCACAGTTTAATCAATAATTAATAAGCAAATACATATACGAGCAAATATATATACTTAAAAATGTAATAGGATTCACAAAATTTCGTTCCAAATTCCATTTATGTAAATCAATGCGCGCTTCTGAGTCATTGCATTTAAACGTACACGAAAGTACAGATCGACAGATGGCCAATCCTTTAAAAACTTGACGAATAACCATTTTGGATTTTAAAACTTTGTTAGCAAAATTTAGCTATCTTGACCTTTTCTTTTTCATTTATATTATTTAATTATAGGTATACTTCAACATGGATTTTAATTGAAATTTGTAAAATAAGTGTAAATACCATATATAATTTCATACTCCATGTTAAAATGGTTTTCTCTTATGTTTACATTCAGACATGAATCTAAAAGGTTGAATTCGGTTTCAAGGAAATCTGAAAAATGGAGATTCGTGAAAATCTGGAATTGGATTTTTTTTAGAAATTGCAACAGATTATCTATCTATTATGTATTGTAGAATGTATAAATAAGGCATAAGTCCAGATTAGCTGTATATTCTGTATTGTAGAAAGTAAAAATAAGGAATAAGCCTAGATTATCTGTATATAATGTATTGTAGAAAGTAAAAATAAAGAATAAGCTTAGATTACCTGTATATTCTGTATTGTAGAAAGTTAAAATAAGGCATAATCCGAGATTATCTGAATATTCTGTATTGTAGAAAGTATAAGTAAGGCATAGACCGAGTAATAAGCAAAGAATACATCATATGTTTCAGTTGATTAAAACATTTAGTAGATGAATGAATATAATTTTGCATTCATTTCAATCTAAGAACCACCAATTTCCTTTGTATTAAAGAAACCAAATAAAACCGGGCGTTTATATCCTGTATCTCAGTTAGCAATATAGATTATTCAAATTAAGAAAATTCAAAATTGGACAGTTTCCATCATACTTTTCTTACAAGAATTTTCAAAAGAATTGGGGGGGGGGGGGTAAATGCTTTTGTATGGGTAAAAAAGAAACTCCATGAAATGAAATAAATCAGCATTTTATTTTCGAAATTAGCTTATGGCTGATTTTTTTCTAGCAGGTAATTTATCCTTTTATTTTCTTAAATCTACAATCGCTGCAAAAGGCATATAATTGGCCTTTCAAATTAAGCCATATTTAAATGTTCCACCTTCAAGTATTAAAATTTTGGCAACCGTATTAAAATTTATTTGACAGCTAACGATTTAGGGTATTGTTGCACGATAAAATAACGTGTCAACATAAGTTTAGCATTAAATAATTCATTCATAATTTCATTTTAACTGTTACATTTTTATTGAATTTTATAATGCATAAGTTAGAGTTTTACGTAGAATAAAACATAGGGAAATGGCCCCCATATCTTTGTTTGCATAAATGGTTTGAATTCCATTGATGCAACATTGAGTTTCCCTGCTTCAATGCATGCATGCTTGTGGATAAAAAAAATGTTTAGTTTCAAATAACCTTATAAAATGGAATACAGTTGGTTTAAATCACACGATCTAGGATGTCCGTTGTCAAAGTTATGAGCTTTGGCTTCTTCATTGTTTTTGAAATATTGTTCCTATATGAAAACTTATTGTTATATAATGTTATTCTCCATTTTCTTACTAACATTAAACTATAAGATATCGAACGATTTTTAGATAGACGACCAGTATTTTACAGCAATAATTGTGTCAAATTCAAAAATTAATTTTGTGTAAATGATATTAAAAATAAAAGATAAAAATAATAATAAATTGAAGCTTTCTTTATTATAAAAACATAAAATTGCCGGTCCAAATTGTAAGTACCACTCAGTTTTACCACAGAAAAGGAAATTTAATTATTTTAATAAAAAATGAATCATTATTTTTTTGTTGATTTTTCGGAAGTCAAATACATAATTAATAATTTTGGGGAACAAATGGATAATTATCTTTGTTGAAATCTAAAATAAAAATTCATTAAACTGCTACATATTTACTTTAAAATAATTGAAGTTGAATTTAAAAACATTTTTCTCTATTATTTTTTATAACACCGTTCCACTGATTTTTTTCAACAAACCTGATGTTTTTGATTTAAATCTATTTTTTAAGAAACGTTCCGGTTCTGCTTCCATTAATTAACGTATTTTATAATCTAAAAACTTTTTCTTTCATTCTTATTTCTTATAATTCTGATTTTTGGAAACAATTATTAATCTTTCTAGTTATAAAAAACCCAGGAAAGACATTCAAAGTACTGTTTCTTTTGATTGACAAGAATTTCGATATCCTTAAAACACATTAAAAATGCAATTCTAAATAAATGATTGGATGTATACAGAATATTTCCAAATGATCGGGTGAATTCTCTTTTCACTCAGACAATGGAACTTTTTCTTAATATGAAAAATATTTTTTTGAGTCTCCTAAAATTTATTTTTTAAACAATTAATCATTATTGAAATGAAAAGATTATATAAGTTGGTTTAAAAATCATGCTTTTTTCCTTCAATAAAAATTAATTTTAGTTAGAATTCACTTCCATATCAATGATCATATGATTCCCTTCCATATCAAGAAGCAATAAACAATTTCCTTGATTATCGCTTCCTGTGCCCAAGAACACTACGCTTTAAATGAAATTATGACATATCGGTTCACATATTACTTGAAAATTACTGCATTGCTTATAAATACCTGAATACACTTCCTGTGAAGAAATTTATGTATTCATTTCCACAAGACTTAAAATTTTAAATATTAATAAAATATAAATTATGGTAATTTAGTCGATATTTTTAATTTCTCATAGCGTAGCGTAGAGAAATTGTAGTAATAGTCAAAAAATTAGAGGTAGAGATTTTGAAAATCTGTACTATTTAGACCTCATTAAGCAAGAAGAATACATTTTTGGGAAATTTTCATCTATTTCTTTGTGGAAAATTTGGCCTAAAAATAATTTGCTCTAGATGGCTGAAATTTGGTATATCATCTTTACAATAGACTATCTTATTTCCCTCAAATTTTGAGTAAATTCTACTCAAAGGATTTCTGTCTGGCATTTCGAATAATAGTTAACAAGATAGTTTCAAAGATAATTAGATAAAACTCTTCAAATATCCAAAATCTTTATTGCAGGAAGTCATTAAATTTTGAGCCAAATTCAACTAAGGGTCGACAGTCCACGTGCTTTCAGAAATAATTGAAGTCGATAATTCAAAAAATGCCATAATTTAAATATATGAAATTTGAAAATTTAAAATACAGTTTTGTGTAGAATATCTATTTCAATCTGTTGCAAAAGATCGTGTCTAAAATATAAATTCGATTTTGGATATTATTAACACATGTCATGGATATTAATTGTCAAATATCTGGCCAAGGATAATACGATGGATACTGTAAAAACGTTGAATTAACGTCAAAAGTTAGAATTTCGTAACTATTGTATGGCTTTATCTGGCATGGCAAATTTATTAAGGTATGTGAGTAAGCTTTGGGGAGACCACTGGCACTGGTACTTTCGAAGTTTACGGGTATCATAATTTTTATATATTCTTTTAATATTTTAATTATGTTCTATAAAAAGTGCCACATTGTTGATGCATAATCCCCAAGTTTAAAATATGAGAACTTTTAAGTGAGATGATTGGAACGTATCCATCTTTTGAATACTGTCAGCTTAAAAAATGTCGCTGTGAGACGCGTTGAACTCTATTAGTGTTTTTCATCTTCTGAAGAAAAGAGATCGCGTTATATTTAATACATGCGAAATTGCAAGGTATATTTCTATAGCATGAGCTTTTGAAAATTTGTTAAATGAAAGTTACTATTTCTTCTATTTTTATATATAAAAACTGTAAAAAAAGTTGTAAGCAACTACACTACATATATCGACATTTACAAGAAATGTATGATTAATATGGAATGTAAAGCCAGGTTATTTCAAAATGGTTGAAATATGTTTGGAGATGAACTCTCAAATATAGACGTCGAGAGAGATTGATATATTTAACGCAAGGGAAATTTTGGATAGGAGTTTAAAAAATGGTAATAAATTTGGATAAGGGTTTTTAAATGGTAATAAAAAAGTTGCTTGAATCCTTAATAAAGGTTTCAAAAGCACATACAATTGTATCTAAGAATGGATTTCGAAAGAAAATTTAGGATACAAGTAGAGTAATTATAAAAACTTAGTTACATTTTTTTTCAAAAACAGTTCACTAAAGGTTTTAACAGATCTTCATATATAAAAATACGAATTTAAGCATTATGAATTGAAAAGATCCCACTAAAGTAAAATGAAATAAATATGAATAATTTACTAAATTAGAAAAAAAATCTATTTATGCTTTGTTAAATAATTATTTATATTTTTTTCTTCTAATAAATTTCATTGATTATATATCGACAATTTATTTTCAACAATTTTTAATTCATAAAATTTAACTGTCAAGAAATAAAGAAAATTTCATGGAAAGACAATAAACTAATTTTATAGGAATATATCAATACCATTGTATAAAAAAAACTTTTGAAGAAATTACTAAGAATAAAAGGTCATTGCCCGTTTTCAATATGAAAACAAGAGTAGTAAAATATCTTTTTTAATACAGTATATCGTTTTATATTTAAAAAAATTCCTGATGAAAATATCAGGGATAGTCTTCCATTATCCGTATTGAATATAAAAATATGAACTGAAGCAATTTTTTGCATACCATATCAGGGCCATTTCATTGAAAAAATTCTTGAAGAAAGTACTTAGGATAACATATCCATGACCGTTTTCAATATATTCTCCGGTTTGTATTTAATTTGCAATGTGTTTTATTAATATATATCCTCACTTGATTTTAGAAATGATTTCCTGGATTAATAAATATTTTAAAATAAGAATATAAAATGGATATAAAAGACACAATTTTTGAAAAAAAAATATACTTAAATTTGTATCATTACTTGAATTACCTTAAAAAACAAACAGTGTACTAAAAGGTTCTTTTCATATAATCGCAATGAATTTCAAACCACACTTGGAAAAAACAACTGTTTACTCAAGTACTAATACATAAACATATTCTAATAAGACGACACTACAAGATACTGCTTCTCTATAAATTTCTATATCTTAGATATAAGCAAAATAATTTGAGTTTTGTATGCAGTTCTAAAAAAGGAAATTCTTTGATTCAATTTGCATAATCTTTGTATTCTATTGATTAAAATTATACCACCTAACAGGATTTCTGAGTTATATACAAAAGAATAATTCGCTTTTAAACTATCCAACCATTTTCAGAAAAATGTGTTTTATGTTCTTCTACATATACATTTTTTTAAAAATCGTTTTTTACTACAATTTTAAATTTAATTTTACATGTTGATTCAATAAATGCCAAAAAATTAATTTTTTTAACATTTTCTGCAGGAATTGATTTTTTTTAAATCTATCAAACGGTAAGGACTAAGGAATTTACTGAGAGATAATAAAGGGTCCTCACATGTGAGTTGAGTTTGATGTAGAATTATCAGCCCTGATGATTTATAAAGAGAACAAATTTTCATACAAATATAAATTTTAAATATCGGATTTACCAGTATTTTAGAAATAAATTTAGAATAAATTCAGAAACCGAATTTTTCGGAATTTGACAAATAAATTTAGAAACCGAATTTTTCGGAATCTCAGAAATGAATTTTAAAATCACATTTTTCGGAATTTTAGAAATAAATTTTGAAATCAAATTTTTCTGAATTTTAGAAATCAATTTTTTTTAATAATTTTATAAATACATTTAGTAATCGGATTTTTTGGAATTCCAGAAATAAATTTAGATATTGGATTGGTCAGAATTTTATAAATAAATTTAGAATTCGGATTTTAAGTTTTAGAAATTGGATCTTGGAGGATCAATTTTCAGATTTTTCTAATAATATCAAATATATAAATAAAATTTGGCATTTAAAAATAACCAATGGAAACCCCAACCTTCTTATTAATAAGAAAATAAATTGCTCTCATTTCCAAAATTGCCAATTTTCATTTTTAAATTCCTTCAGTTTTAATATACTTCAGTTTCAAAAAGTTCCCCAAATTATTTATTTCCACATTTTTTCTCCATAGACAAATCAGGATTCCTTTCAAAGATAAAATGCTTCATGTGTTAAATATTCAAATGAATTATACATGTCCACCAATCTAAGTCAAAAACCAAACTGCACAGATATGTATTTAAATAATTCATACACCGTAATAAGACTGAAACATATTCTTTCAAGCTCTGTCATTCTAAGCATAGATCGTTCATCAATGTCAACCTAGAATGGTTACAGAGAACAACTACAAGGAAGAAAAAAACCCAGAATGATTATGAGTGCCAGTTAGATTTCGTTAAGGAAATGGCAAAAAGAAAGTCATTTCTATGCATTGAGAATGTAGCCCAATTAAATATTCAAAGCAAAATTAATGATGTCGATTCTTAAACAAGTTTTTCAGCAGATTAATGTTTGAGCAAAAGATGGGGGACTTTAAATTGGTAATTATCAGCTCAAATTTGTTGACAAGACTTTTATAATTATTTAAATATGTAATTTGGAATAATGTTTCTTGTAAAAATGAAATTAGTCAATATTTCAATATAAAAAGGCCTTTTAAAATGAAAGCAAAATACTGTAGAGGAAAAAAGAGAAAGTAGAAATTTATCAAATTGTTTATCTATGTGTTTTATCCCGTGTATTTTTATCGTCACAATTCTTTTCAAAAATATTTACAGAAGATCAAATTATAATTCAAGTAGCAGTTAGTGGTATAGAAGTATCTTATTATAAATTAAAAATTTCTTAAAAATAGCAAATTTCGACTGTTATGGAACCGAACCGGCAACTATAATATTAAATGGAAATAATATCTAAAATATATAAAACATATTTAAATAATACATTTAGATTTTGAGAACACCTATGCTGCTATTGCTAAAAATATAGTGGAACATAGACGAGCAAAACTAAAGTAGAAACGATTGAATTCTTTCATTTCGGTTCTACTTTGGTTTTACTCGTCTCTCTCTCTGTATGTGTGTGTGTGAGAGAGAGAGAGAGTGAGTGTGAGTGTGCGTGCGTGTGTTAAGAAATTACATCATTTTTTGGGTTTTAGATTGTAGAATGGTGGTTAAAATCAGGAAGGCAGCTTGAATTTTTAATTTCGGTTTTATTATTTAACCAATTTTTATTTTTCAAAAGGCAAGCATTATTTACTAAAGTACACAAACACACAAGAGGGCAAAAAAGTAAAAGGATGGGGTACTAACGTATTATACCGCCCAACTTTATCGCCAAATATGAAGTCGTCGCGAATTAGTTGCTAAACCGCCAATTATAGAAATCAGGCAATGGTGCAATATGTTGATCTTTATCGCCAAAATTTAAATCTATTGCCAAAGATTTACTAAACCATTGGCGATCGTTGGCAAAGGTGGTATAAGACGTGAATACCAAGGACGAAACAAAATCATTTTACTTAGCCTTAAAACCATTATATAATCATAAAGCAAAAGCGTGTAGATTTCTGACCGGAATTCTCAATCGTGTTGACATTGTGTCCACCATTGACAAGAGAAATTCAGGAATCCATTAAAAGAATCTATTTGCATTAATGATTTATTATCTATCCACTCAGCATGTGGATTCATCAATGACGCATTATCTTTACAAAACTTCATTTCATTTATTAAATAGAAAAAATTAAATGGATCAAAAAATAATAGAACACTATAAAATGAGGTTCTTATGGGCAAATATATGACAAAACTTTTGAAACCAATTGAATTTGGAGTTTAGTATAACATTATATAATATTACATATATTTATATATATTATGGAAAATATTTCATTACATCTCTGCTGTCTCCAGACAGTCAACCTGCTATTCTTGCTTTTCTACTCATCTACATCTACAGTTTTTCAGTCATATCTACAATTCATCTACAATTGTTTTTGGACATAAAGGCACCCGTGGGTGTGTGAGTTTGTGTTTACCCAAAAGTTTTAGGCATTTAAAAATACCAATAACGTTATTGAGGATAAAAATATATTTTGATCAAAGTTTATAAACAATTCTTCACAAAATATTTTTTAAGACAATAGTTACCTGAACCGTTCTTATATTTGTGTAATTATCAGCCCAATTTGCACAAGTAATATAATGAATTTTACAAACTTATGATCGATATCAACTGTCAGTGATTTTTAAAATCCTTTGGTTTAATTATTTTTATTTTAAAAAAGATTTTAAACAATTATTTTTTCTATTATTATTTGGCAAATAGATATGGCTACAGACGATAAATGGATTTTAAAAGTTAGAAGAAAAATTATTTTCTCGTTAAAAAATCTCACAAGAAAAAATATTTTTATCTCAGCCAGCGGCAGATTTATCGTCTAACAACGTATAATTGGCCGTTGGCATAACATTCAGTTTTTAGGATTATGCTAGTTTTTTAAACGTTGGATTTTAATTAATGGTATTAATGGTTTTAAAAGAAGGAAATTTAAATCTCTTTACCTTCAGATGATAGTCTCATAACTTAGAAATCTATCTATCTATCTATCTATCTATCTATCTATCTATCTATCTATCTAT
>JAOUZG010048052.1:992620-1006497 GCA_026289955.1 Argiope argentata
TTCTTATGCTTACATTATGTTCTGTGCAAAACATTAAATTGCATGCCTTACTAAAATTATGCTAATAGAGTATTTATGAAATATGTGTGCAAATTAATTTTTAATTCGATAAAAAAATATTGAATTAATGCATTTCCATTACGTGCAGAGCATTTAGTAATCTGTATTCATTATCTTGCTATAACAAAAGGGAATCTGTATTTTATGCTTTAAAGAAAACTATTTGCTCTCGCATGTGACATATTATGCAATTGTATTCAATTTAGATATTTTATCATTTTTTTCAAATTCCATGATTAAATAAATCTTATGGAAGAAAGATCGTAAAGAACTTTTTTACTACGACATAAAAAATTTTCATCATATTTTAACATAATTATTTCAATCTGTTATGGAAAATTTGGTTGTTTAATATTATAGTTAAGAGACACATCAATTTTAAATATAAATTTATTTACATTAATAATTAGTAGTCTTGAAATAATATTTATTTTACATATCTATAGCATGCATTTTTCTAAAACCAAAACTTACTAACAAAATAACTCAAAACTTTTTATGCGTATGCCGTGGTTTAAAATTCTAACTTTCTTAATAGAATAATTTAAGAGTTTAACCTAACGTTCTCTTTCAAATATTTCTAGAAAAATAATAAGATAAAATAACTTGGAATTAATAAACTTATTTATTACTTTTCTTGGTTTCCAAAATCACTTATTAAATTTCTTTAGAAATGTAAATAAACTATAAATAAAGTTCATAAAAATTTTATGAAAAATGTCTAATATTTTAAATTAAATAGAAATGATAATTATATTCCAAAAGTATTTCAACTGAACAATTCACCATTTCTGAAATTGTGTATTATTCACAATCAATAATTCACCATTTTTAATTGTGTATTATTCCCAAATGTAATTGTACATTATTCACTAGTGTAATTATGCATTATTCACAAGTGTAATTGTGCATTCATCATAATCAATTATAGACCTTATTTTATATTTTATAAATATAAAATATTATAGTCGAAAAAATAGGAATAATTCTTAAATTTCAATATAATTTAAATATTAATATTTAGATGGATATTTTATTCTTATTAGTCCCATTCGGATCGTGAACTTTAATCGTTGATGTAATTTACCCTTACATCAGTGAATGCAACTTTTATGTATGATATTTAGAATTGGAGGATCTGGTATAATAAGATTAATTACAGAAATCAATTCCGTCCCAATTACCACTGTATTTTAAGATAGTAATGCACATTTTTGAAACAATTGTCGTCATTTTAGGAAACATTTATTGAGATACACATATTTATGAAAGAATTATCAAGTTTTACTGAAACAATGATCGTTATAAATATTTTATGAAACAATTATCATAATTTTACGAAATAATTATTGTTATGCATTTTATGAACTAATTATCGTAATTATGAAACAATTGTTGCGATTCAACTTTTAGTAGAGAGTTCTTCTGATTATTTTATAGATATATAGTGTAATATCTAAAAGCGATTTAAAAAAATCTTATATTTTAATATAAATTCAATACTAAAATTGAAATGGATATTTTATTTGCATTAATAATGGATTGTTTCATGAACTGTAATCATCATTTGACTTCTACAACCCGCGCTGAAGCAAATTAAATAAAACTGAAAGGCCGAACCACCACGACAGCAAAACTGATGGAATCTATTGACCATCACCGGTCATGGTACAATAACTCTCGTGGGAAGTATGCCCCGTCAAAAATTAGAGGTAATCATCACCCACATTTTCTGTACACACCATGGTAGCGACAACCACCCACCCTACTGGTAGCTTCTCTTTCTCATTTTTGATGTGTCCCGAGGGATAATACTTGAATTGCAAAGGCAAACTGTGTCATTTATTACAATCATTCTATTTATTACAATCATTCTATTAGTAGTGAATTCCATTTTCATATCAGTAATATATTTTCCATTTCCTCAAATAATCAGGTAAAGAATAGAAAAACTCAGTTTAAAAATAAGTGGATTACATTAATTTAAATCTTTCAATTCCATTTTTTCCGAAATTGAGATTATTTATAATTTTAATGGGTTAAATAAAGTTCAAATGTCTATAATCTGCTAAAATAAATATAGATATGAACTATAAGTGTATTTTTGGGGGAGAATAATGTGTCTCGTCGGGGTGAGGTGAACAAATAGAATATAGTGAAAAGTTTAGTCTAATTTTTATAATATTTTAAAAGAGTTCTATTGCCAGAAATTTTTTATCGATTATATATCTGTAGAAAAGTTATGCACACTTCATAAATAACGGGCATTAGAAGGGATTCTATTTCCATTCTATTTCCAATTTTAAAAAGAGAAACTTACAAAAACAAAGATAATAATATAAAGATGCAGCTATGACATCTCCAACATCATAATTGGCCATTTCTATGTTTGATGCATTGCAATACATTTTTTACAGATTGCAATTTTACTCTTGGAATATACAGCTTTCGTTCAGGTTTCTTTATTGCTAAGATGTAGTTAAAAGCTATATTAACATCCGTATATAATCACATAAAAAATTGAGTCATGATTTTCATCAAGTTCAACTTACTTATCCCCTTGGATAACTTAAAAATACCAATAAGGCATATATATCCCGGTGGGGCTCGAAGTGTTAAGATATTTAAAAAAAATTCCAATATGTTTTGAAAACACATCTTATGTTAATAATTTTGGAAACCATCTCAAATCTGCTTTATAATAAAATACTCCATCAGCGTACTAAAAAAATGAAATTCATTTTTCAAAATTATAGCTTTAACAACGCAAGTAATTTTTCAACTATTTTCGAATCCTCTTTATCTCATTATCCTAGTTCATTATCGGGGTAAATAAATATTCCCGAATTCTTCCCATTAATTAAAGCAAATTTATATAATTGGGAGACATAACGAGAAATTTCGTATTTCGCATATCCATTCCTACATTTAACAGCCCATAAACGCTTATTCTCGATCTTTAAGCAAACATTCCATACCTCCTCTAAGGAAACAGTTTAATTACAAAGATACCTGTTGAGTGTTAATTACTGCTAATGTCGCTAGAATATTTCATCTCTTTCAAGCATTCTAATTTGCTGTGTATATTGATGTAGCATTTTTGTTCCAGGGACCATATATCTCAAACTACATCAAAGGTATCGACTAAATTAATATCCAGTCCATTCGAAGATGGACTTTGTTCCGTGCTTATACAGGATACAGATATCTATTTTACATTACCATCAGATTTATTACAGTTAAAAGACATAATTATCTTTCAGCAGAATACCTTTTAACTGATTCGGCCATAAATGTTGCAATTAAGAAAATGTACCTCTTAAAATGGCATAGAAATGTAATTGCAGCCGTAATCATTGTAAATCTAGAAACTCTTAGCAGATATTGCCAATGGTGTCACATAATATTAATAATCTTAGAAGATTCCTCTGAATAAAACTGTCAATTGCACTGATTATGAATAAGACTTCAGAGTGCATTGGGGATATACAGTTGCAATACATAATTTTATAATTTATCCCCTTAAAAGGCCATTTTTATCATCCCAGAGAGTGACGTTTTTGGGATGAGATTTTCGGCATCAACAATAATCCATAGGCAAAAAATGAAAATTTTATTATCTGTTCTAGAATCTTCAAAAAATCAGCTTTTTATAACATGTTGCCATTGCATTTACAAAAGCTATGATTTAAAAAAAGTTAATTACTACAGCAAATAAAACCTTAAAAATGTAATTTTGAGGACGTGATTATCTGAAATGAAATTCATACGATCCTAGGAGTATGTCGTTGAAGAATCATGACCACTGTGCAGACCCCAAACATTTGTTGCGATTTCCATGATACACTGCATTGAGTTGGTTATGTGTCACCAATCTGTGAGCATTATATGCATGTATCTAAAGCTTTTATGCGTGAATAGAGACGACAATCAACAGGTCCCGGTAACAAGAGACGTCTTAATTAACTCGAAGTCACGGATACGGAAACAACAAATTTACGGCCGAGGCGCACACGAACAATACACGGCAGCACTTCTTGATAACAGAAAAACAATGATAACCAGGTTAAAACACTCATTTGGAGAACTCATTGAAGAACTCGTTCAACAATTAACCGGTGTTGAACTGACAGTTCAACCCCAGCTCGAACACACGACTTTTTTATAGTTCCCGAGACACTACAAAGAAGGTTCTCGAAAATTCAACCACATATCGATCCCAACTGGCTCTATCACCAAAATTTTAGAAGATTCCACTAATAACTATTCTTCTGCCAAAGTAGCCAAATTCGTCACCATGCTCTGGGATCACTAATTTCGGCATCCGATCAACATCCAAGAAAGATGATTGGATGCCGAACATTCTTTTTAGTGATTGAATTAATTGTTCTATAAAGCAACATAACAGATTTGTCAACAGGTCCCGGTTACAAATGACGTCTTTATTAACTCGAACGCAAATACGCAAACAACAAATTTACGGTCTAGGCACACGAACAATACACAGCGACACTTTTTGAAAACATTAAAATATTGATAACCAGGTTAAAGCACTCATTCGAAGAACTCATTGAAGATATCGTTCAACTATTAACCAGTGTCGAACTCAAAGCACTGCACCAGCTCAAACACACGACTTTTTACAGTTTGGGAGACACTACAAAGAAGCTTCTCGAAAATTCAACCACGTATCGATTCTTACTGGCTCTATTACCAAAATTCCGGATAATTCCAGTAATAACTAATTTTCTGCCAAAGTAACCAAATTAGTCGCCATGCCTTGGGATCACTAATTCGGCATCCGATCAGCATCCAAGAAAGCTGATCGTAAAACGATCTTTTCAGTGAGTGAAATAAATGTTCTAGAAAGCAACATAACATATTTGTAACAACATTGCACTTCTACTGTTAGATTTCGTATCAACAGTATCATTGAAAAATTTATGATTCTTAAATATTAAATCAAAATTTCATGATTCTCTAATAATACAATCTAGTCTGGTCACGGAATTTCCATTAATTTTTAAGTATACATTTCATAAACTCAAAATTATAAAAAAAGTTGCAAATAAAATCTGCTATGAATATTTCAATATATCATGTCAGAACATCATTTTTTGAACGGCCAAGCACCAAGTGTTTGTGCAAGTTAAATTATATTTTTATTCAATTTCATTATTTCATTGCATTAGTAACTTTTGAATCGCAAGCGATCAAAAAAATTGTCTCGCATTTATAGTTAAAAACGATATCACATTCCCTAATTATTTCCTTTCATATCATCACGTGCTCAAAATGACATTTTTCTACGCTTCATTTTCAGCAGTCATTAACTTATTTTAAAAAAAATCTTAGCTTTTGTAAATGCAGTGGCAACTCGTTAGTAAATGTTGATTTTTAAGATGCCCGTACAGTTAATGAAATTTTTATGCCTACGGATTTTTGTTGACGCCAGGAAACCTCATTCCCAAAACAATATAGTCACATAGTAGAGATAAATGTAGTAAGGTCAATGGAAATGAACGTACTGAAGGTCAAGTCAAGACTTTATTATCTTCTATAGCTCTTTTAGAATCAATTTACATTCATCTTAAGAAATCTTCCATAATTTGAAAATTGGAAATTTAAGTGGACATAATCAACATAAATGTGCTTAACATAAATTATACATAAATTGAAATAAAACAAGCGTTATTATTATTATTATGACTTGGCAGCTTGCCATATTGCAGCTTGTATTCGAACACGCAATCTTCTGCTCACGAATCCACCGATTAAACGTCTCAGCCAAGATGTGCTTGGTCGGAAGGAACGATTTTTGCTATAATATCATGTTCTGACATGATAATGAATATTAAAAATTATCTAAGCGTGAATATTAAATATTATCTAAGCGTGAATATTAAAAAATTATCTAAGCGTGAATATTAAAAAATTATCTAAGCGTGAATATTAAAAAATTATCTAAGTGTGAATATTAAAAAATTATCTAAGCGTGAATATTAAAAAATTATCTAAGCGTGAATATTAAAAAATTATCTAAGCGTGAATATTAAAAATTTATCTAAGAAATTTTTTTTGATACAAAAACTGAAACCTTAATCACATTTTGATAATCATGAAGAATATTGATCTTTTAATATTTTAAAGTATACTTAACTCACACTTGCACAAATCTAATTGACGAAAGCAGTTTTTTGTAATAATTCAAACATTACTATAGTCAAAATATAACTTATTTGTTGATAATTGCATACTTCCAACTAAGAATACCAACTATTAATTAAGTTCTTACTCAAAATTTTACAGTTTCCTCATGATAATTTCTTCCCACGCGAAAGATAAATACCACACTCACAAAACCACTCACATTTTCCAGAAAATTTGAATAATAAAGTGATGAGCCTTTCGTATTTCAGAGTTCCATCCTTAAATTTAACGGCCCATAAACACATCCTTCAACGTTTAAGCTAACATCACATGGAATCTCCTAGGCAACAGTTTAATTATACACATGCCTACCAAGTGTTCATTACCCTCTTGAGCCGTCGGGTCGTTATATCTACTTGGAACACTGCAGTACGATTGTCTTTGTTCTAAGTATTTTCATTCCAGGAAATGTTGATGCTACTTTAAAGATGGAATCATAATTCGGTCCATTCTTATGCAAGGTGCAAACAGCTTCTTTGTATTTATTATCTCCCGCTTTTGTGCAAGGAAAATGTCTAATTATCCTTCACCAGTCAAAGTCATTTCAATGGAAATGCTATAATTAGAAGAATTCCTCTTCTGAAATGGAATAAGGACGTATTTCGAAGTAATTTCGAAGATATTTTTAGAGGTAATTCTTCGAAGTAATTTAGAATATATTTCAGGTGATGATGCTTAATACTAATAATCGACATCGTTTACATTGTTTGAAATCTACAGCTTTTGAGATTTCATATTCATTCGCGGAGTTGTTTGGAGTATATTGATAGTTTAAATTCAAAATTTGTAAATTAATTGTTATGAAGGGTATAAAAAAATCTTATAACACATAATTATTTAAAAAATAATTTTACATATGTTATATATATTGTCTTGCTAAATTATATTACAACCTTAGTAAATCATTCAATTCCTACTATTAGCTCACGCTCTTTATATATATATATATATATATATAGCGTTCTAATTTCCAATCGTTAATAAAATACATTTTATTCATCCAATAAAATTCAAGTAATTTTTTTAACTTGTAGTAGATGGCACTTGTCGTTTAGACGGGGTTTTTTTCTCAAATATTAATTCATTAATTTTTCTTTTACTGCATTAATTTTTTTATCAATTTATTATTAATTCATTAATTCTATTTATTAATTCTCTAAAATTAATTTCACGACTTTGTAGTATTTCTTTATAGTAGTTGTAATCGTTAGGTCGGGATAGCCTGGTTGGTAGTGTGTTGGATTCGCATCCCTTGTGCTGCGAGTTCGAACCTGGTCACAAAGTTCACCATGTCGAGAGTTATACCAATAAGGATACTGAGTCAGAGGTGATCGCTATTCAGGGGCTCAGGGGGCCATACCTCAGAAGCTACTGCACCCCTCTTTCCGTTGTCAAGCGAAACACGAGAATAACAATTGTTATTATTTAATAATAAGTAACTAAAATTAAATCTTTCCTAACTTCCAAAATTTTTCCAAATATCCAAAGTAGGAAAAGTTTTAATTTTTTTTATATTACTTGTTTATATCTGAGATTCATAATGAAGTCATCATTTGCATAATTGGATGAACTTTTCTTTAGGAGCGTAAGCTGCGTCATATTTTCAGTGAGATGATGTTTCGAAAAATGTTTTATCTGAATTACTGGAATCTATAATTTTATTATTAAATAAATAAAATTTATTCGTTTTTGTTTAGTTCATTTTATTTTTACTTTGTTCTAAAATTATTCCGAAATATTATTTGCACTGTTTTAGAATATAGTTTAGTTTAGTTATATTAATGGTAAGACCTGCCATCAGACCCTTGAGAAACCTTTTAGGATATAACAAATAATGGGATGAAATAAGGAGGTATACTCGCCTAAGAATTTAAATGTTGCTTATAATTATAATATATATTTAAGTTCGCCAAATCGAGGATGATATTGAACAAAACGGAAATACTCATTGTCTCATTGGGGGAAAGATATCAAGTAATTGAATAAAATTTAGTCAATTTCCATCTAGAATTGCAGAAATCCTTAATTCCAAACTTTTTATAAACAACTTTTCAAAAATCTATTTTTTAATTTCCATCTGACGACGCAATTCTTATCCTATTTTAAAAGTCCCGATGAAGAAAATGTAACATTCAGCCCAGATTTCATGAATTAATTCATAATTAAGGCGACCAGAAACCTTTAAAATGATTTTTGCGATTTTCACCTTAGCAATTTGAAATTACATAGGGATTAAGAGTGACACTATAGGAGATGACACACAAAAATTTAAAGCATCCTATTAATTTATTTATGGGTTAGGAGGTTAACATAATACAATATTATGAATAAATAATGGCAATGAAGAATTTTCTAGGTAATCCAAATTTGTTCGAAAGGGCCCCAATTTTTATTACTGCTTAATCTAACCCGCTTGAAACAAAAATTGGGATTAATCTTGAAGTTTTAGTACAAAATCTTAAAATTAACCAATCTTAAAACTACTGATTTTTTTAAAAAAGATTAAATAGTTTTGAGATATTACATTGGTTAATTTTCATATTTCATACTCAAACTTCAAGACAAATCCCAGTTTTTGTTTCAAAAGAGTTAGAGAAAGTAATAATAAAAAATCGAAGCTCTTTCGAAATAGTTTGGAGCGTCAAGAACATTTTTCATTAACGTCATTTATTTTTAATATTATAGTATATCAATCCCCATAACGCATAAATAAATTAATATAATGCTTTAAAACTATTTGTGTCATCTCCTATAGTGTTACTCTTAATGCCTGTAAAATTTAAAATTACTAAGGTGGAAATTGCAAAAAATCATTTTAAAAGTCCCTGGTTGCTTTAGGTTACGATGGCTAAATTTTAGATACTAAAAATTTCAAAACAGACCTGCCTTCTTTCGTTTGTCAAATATTTGAGAAAGTATTTGGTGAAATGTTTTAAAATGTATGAATGTGAAGTTTGAATGATAAAAATAACATTAAAGAATAAATCTGACAAAATTTTAAAATGATATCTAATTTCCATTCAAGTAAAAAAAAATATTAAGAATATAAATTGACTGAGTGTTCTTATTTTAACGCTAAAATATAAGGGAACTAAACTAATTATCAGAGAAATATACCAAAATGCATAAAGACGAACTCGACACTGAAATGGCTTGTAAATTGTCTGAAACAATGCTATTTATATGCAATCGCAGTGTTTGTGAAAACTCAAACACTGCGATTACATATAAATAGGTTTATACAATGAAATAAATTTATTTATGATAAGGAGCTACAGGTATTGATTTCATTTATAGAATACATTAATCAGAAACGCATATGGAGTATCAGAAACAGAGCAAATTAAAACCCACGTGAAAAAAGCAGCAATATTGAACAAAAGAACTTCAAAACTTCACCATATAATAGGCAATTAGAATATTTCAAAACACCAATAATATAATTAGGAAATAAAATTAAATTAAAAGATAAAAATTAGAACCCTGTGAAACTAAGCACTCAAGAGAAACAATATTTTTAAATGAGTTTAGGATACATATTACATAAATAAGAATGAAATCATTCCATCAGGTTGATATGAAAACCAAAACTACTTAACTTATTTAACCCTACAAATCAGGAATTGGACTCATTTTACAAGGAAACACGTGTTTTGACTTTCCGTATAGAAATCAAGAAAATTATTATACATTTTTAAAGATTTTTTTCGATAAATTAAAAAAAAAGTTTCGTTATAATTTAAATAATATTCTATTGATACAATTCACATTATGACAATTATGAAATAAAAATGAAAGACCCTATTTAGTAATATATTTTTTACCAAGCAAAATTAAATATTTTGGTTGTATTTTTAATCCTTTGCAGTCCAAAAAATAATTAGATGCAAAATTGTTCACTTATAAAAATTTCTTTATTGCTGTGAAAAATAAATGCATATAATTCTTTTAAGTCGAATTTCTTTGAAAAACTAATCTACATCTCTTAACCATTATCCAGGCGTTTTTAACAATCAAATTTGAAAAATAAATAAATAAAAGGTCAAAATGATGCACAATCTTGAATGGTAAGTCAGAGACACCATCGGAGTGCAAAGGGTTATGGTAGAACTATTCATATAATAGGTGTCCTGTTGTTTTCCTAAGTTTCAAGTTTAAATTTATGTCCCGTAAGGATATTTTAAAATATTTTTTTATTATATCTGTGCTACAAGTTATTAATAAAAACATTTGAAAAAAAGGATTTCCAAAACATGCCTTATCACCCGTTGGAAGAATTATGTGAAATTTCTAAATAAAATAAAAACATGCATCAGGTTAAGGGTAAAGAATGAAGGTTAAAGAATTTCAGGTTAAAGAAGAAGGTTAGAAGTTAAGAAATTGAGGTAAAAGAAGGGTTAAAAGAATGGAAAAAAAATAATCAACAGATAAAAGGTTTTAAAAAATCAGTTTAAATATTATCAATCAAAAGCTAATTTCAAATGAAGAAATCTTATTTGACAAAGCATATATGCATAATAAGTTAAAATATATTATAATATATAAAATATTATCTGAGACATATGAAAATTTAGCTTTGGTAAAAGCGTGCAAGTAACAGATTTATTTAAATGGACAAATTAACCGTTTTTAATTTTAAAAAAGATTTTTTTATAAATTTTCCTTGATTTTAAAAGGATTTGATGCTTGCTAGTTAAATAAGATTAATTTGATTGAAAAATTAAAATTTAAGAAATAATTATTGGAACTGTATTAGATATTTTCAAAATCTGGATTAAAATTTTTTTAAGATGCTGTAGAAATAATATATATGAATCAATACATTCGATGGTTCAAAAAAGCAAAATTATTGTGTTTCCATTTTACCACCTCTATTACAGTGAGGCAATTTCTTAATGTTATGTAGATAATATGTATATGTGTTGAAAAACCTGATATAATTTTTGATTAAGTACAAACAAATAAACAAAGATACATTCATATTTAGCTAAACAAATATTCAAAGAAACACAAAATTCGAAAATAAATAATAAAAAATACAATTTGAAAAACATGTTTTTCAAAAATATAAACTGACGATTTATCGGTTTTGATAAAATAATCAATGAATAGAAATAAAAATAAGAAGAAACTTACTTAATTCCCTTGATTTTAAAGAAACAGAAAAGACCTGATGCTTGAAAACTGTATTTTCCTTACTCACAAATCTCCTGTTAGCAATAAAAACTTCACAAATTGGGCATTTCCTTTTTCCTTTTCTTTCCTCATTCAAAGAATGCCAATTTTTGCTAAAACATATTTTATTATTGCGAAGACGGAGACATAAAATGTCATTTGCCCCTTAAAGAACCATCGCATGATTCTGACATGCAGATTAATTTTGCCATTGTTAGGTTTAAGTTCGCCGTTGAGAGAATGGACGATATAATGAGGATGAAAATAATAAACAAATTCCTTTCTTGTTATTTTCAAATCACTAAGTTTGCCTCATAAAAGATTTTTAAAGTAGAATGGTGAGTTATTTATTTTAATTGGAAGAAAATATTTTATCCGGTTCTGTTTTCGTTGCTAATTTATGAAAGCTAATACAAGAATAAATAAAACAACATTCTGATGTGTTTCTGATTTGAAATATTTGGATTCTATGAATATCCTAATATTTCAATATGGATAGCTTAATGATAATGATCATTTTCTTTTATCAAGATTTGTTTTTTTTTTCTTTTTAAAGACAGTTTTGATAAAATTATCAAAATATATTTATATAATATTTGTCAGATTTTCAAGAGAATATGCAAATTCAGATATTTTTAAAATAAAGAATCTGTATCATATTCTTAAAAGTGTCTGAAAATTAACGCAATATTTGAATGTGTCAAAATCCATGCAATAAAATGTTAGCAGTACTATAGCAAAAACAATTTTACAGCTAATAGTTCAGGGTTAATAGAAATGGAACATTTCACGATTGAATAACAGGTTGACTCTAGATTTGAATTTAATAAACTATATTTTTTCCTTTACTTTCTATATTTTAATTGCCCTTTTTTTATTATAGCGTAAAAAAGGGAAAATATTACATGGAATAATATATAGAAGGAATAGCTCTCATGGTATATATACTTTCTTTTGTTAAAATTTCCATTGCCATTTTGCATAATATGATTGAATTTTCTATTTGTATGTTGACACTGATATTTTATTTCAAATAATGCTATAAAAATTAATCTAATGGTGTTTAATGGCAGGATCTATAGCACAAATTCTCAAAATTTTGAAGTCTAGTAACCAGAATTTCTTTTATTTTTGAAATATTGTTCAACAATGAAAACACGTTGTTTTGTCGTGAAATGCTTCATTTTTACTAAAACTAAACTATCAGCTTTCAAATGATTTTTTATTAGGTTTGGAAACATTTTATGCACGAATGATGGTAAATTCAAATCTTTCGTTAATTTCGGGGTATCTTTTATTTGTTAGAGCTCATTTTGACAAAAATAGTTTGCATACTTTAAGAAAATGGAAATTTTTTATCCAAATAATGAAATACTAAATGAATGTAACAAAAATAAAAGCATTCTTTCATGAATTTCCCTAATTTAAGTTTATAAGAAGCGTTTTAAACCTACAACATTTACATACTTATGTTTAATTTTAATATTCCAATAATAGATTCATAAGACTGAAAACGCAACATTCAGAATGAAAAATCTATTATTATAGCAGGCTGTAAACATTAGTTCGTTTTAAAAAAACATTCGGTTACGTTTATAACATTTTTTGAATAAACGGTTATTTTTTCCCATTCAAAATAACATGAAACTCAAGCAATTTCTTTCACACTCAATAATAAAGCTACCTAAATATTATAAATTATTTGTCTATTTTAATTTATTAATGAAACAGAATTTGAACATTTTAATTTAAATTAAAAATATTTTATGATTTCTTCTTCCGTAACCTATAATTATATAAAAAATAACTTGTTAAAAGTAAGCTAACGATATATACTCCGTTTCTAATGAACGTATCAATGAAACTTTATATATATTCATTACCTAAAAGTCAATGTTTCCATCAGAAAAAAAAAGTTAGAAATTTTCTAATTGATGGTTATAAGCTTATGATCAACCTTCTGAATTTCATTATAAAAGAAAATGAAGGGAATCTATCATCATCAATGAAAATGCTGCTAACAAGGAATGAAAGCTCATTGACAGTATAATTATTTTATCAGATAGCATTTAATATGCCTATTCAGACATAAATGCAGCTAAATACTTGCAAAAATTTGAAGTAATAGGTTCTATGTATGTTGAACCAGGTATAAAGATGACATACAGTGGAACTGGCTATTGTGGAAAAAATTATAATTGCCACAACTAAATTATCTGTATGTTCTTCAAATGCTACAGGAAGTGACCAACTAGTAGTATGACTACTGGAATTTTGTTAGTCGTAGTGTATAAATAAAACGAAAATTCTCAAATTGTATCCTTACAATATACATTCATGCAACAGCAGAACAAACCTATGTTTTTGTTTTGACTTTCATTTTGGCGAAAGAAAAAAATGATTGAAAGCTGTTATTTTCCTCTTTTATAATG
>JAOUZG010048052.1:1006507-1017388 GCA_026289955.1 Argiope argentata
AATTTTGTTGGCAGCCATGTATGAAATAAACCAAAATTCTCAAGTTGTATCCTTACAAGACACATTTTATGTAGATTCTGGCTACTCTGCACTCTGGTTTTGACTTTCATTTTGACGAAGACGCAAATGCATGAGAACTGTTAATTACCTCTGTTATATTGGGAAAAAGTTTAATTCCATTTCTATTGTACCCCAGTGCTTCTTTAAGTTAACAACTAATATAAGCATAAGTGCTGGAATTTAGTTGTCAGCCCTGTATGAATAAAGCAAAAATTCTCAAATTGTATCCTTACAAGACACATTTCATGAAACTACAAGACTACTCTGCACTCTGGTTTTGACTTTCATTTTGGTAAAGAAGCAAATGGATGATCACTGTTCATTGCCTCTGTCCTAATGAGTAAATTTAAATTTCATTCATATTATGTTGTGAATACACAGAATAATAGTAAGATGTGCCTCACCATTCCTCAAGCAGAGCTGAAATATTCGTTGCATCACTCATACGTCACGACTTGGTGATGACCCAAGGTTCTAATTCCATTGCTGTCCAACTCTTCTTCAAAGAAGTCACAATAAACTGGTTGTACAGTCATCAGTGACGATAGAGACTTGTGGAACTTTCAATATAATATCATAAAGTTCTTCCAGCATTAAAGCCAAGCAGAGTTTTGACAAGAATACAACAAAACAATCAGTAAATCATAATGGAAAACATGTAAAGAATGCAATTTAAGTTCTTTTTCCTGTTGAATGCGGCTTCATGTGTGTTTCCCCAAATCAGCCTGGTCATCAGTTTTGAATCTCTGCAATTTCTAGAAATGGAGTTTGCTGAAAGATAGCGATTCTTATGGATACGTAATAATGATGTTTACTTGCAAGAATGCCGGCTTTCTGGCACAGAGATAGTGTGCCTTACTCGTGTTCTGGGAGTCCCTGGTTCACGTCCCGGTTGTTCTTCCGTGTGATATTTATAAGATGTGTGACTGTGCCCCCCCCTTTAAAAAGGGGCTGTGTTTAAAAGGGGAAGTCGTATTCTTGACTCTAGTTGGAGCTACTTCAAAAACAAGAGACGCTCTTTTCGGCTTAAATCTGCTACTGTATCAGCGGGATCTTTTTTCATCGCAAGTGCCATAAGTAACTACACCTTTCAAGTATAATTTGAAAATTTCCTTCCTTCCTACAGAAGTGTTTCATGCAGTTGTAAATAACAGGGTAATATGCGTTCACAAACCAGTAGTGTAAATGAATAAACTATTCTATCATTATCATGTCAGAACATGATGTTTTAGGTCAGCTGTTAAGTCCACCTAGGCCCTTAGACTAAAAAGTGAAATTTTATTATCTGCACGAGCATCTTAGCTTTTAATAACGTGATGCGATTCCATTTACAAAAGCACTGATATTAAAAAAAGGTAATGACTACAGCAAATAAAACCTAGAGAAGTGTAATTTTCAGTACGTGATTATACGAGATGAAATAAATAGGAAATGTGATATTTTTTTTAACGATAAATGCGAGACAAGGTTTTTTTTATCGTTTGCAATACTAAAGTGACTCATTCGATGAAACAATTAAAGAGAATAAAAAATATAATTTAACTTGCACGAGCACGTGGTGCTTGGCCGTTCAAGAAATGATGTTCTGACAAGATACATTGAAATATGCATAGTAGATTTCATTTTAATCTTTTTTTTTCTTTTTTGTTTTTGAAAAGCTATATTTGTTTTTATATAATTATACTGTCATGTAGTGGAAAATTTCAGATCACCCTTTCTAACGGAAACCTCTAATTGAATTTCTATATTTATACAATATACACAACTTTTGGATTTAAGTATTCAATATATCGATTTTTTTCCAAACCATTTATAGAAACGAAACTATTATTTCCTGATTCAATTGGCTTTAACCACCCTGGATTATTGATTCTCACGATTGTTTTTTTCTCATATTCAATAACATCTAGTGCCAATATTATCAAACAATTTTTTATAATGAATGCATCTAATAACTAAATTAAAGCTAAAATATATTTTGAATATCGGGATTCATATAAAATATACAGAACTGAATAATGTCAAAATTTGAACAGTATCTAAAGAAAATGGAAATCTAAATTAGAAAACGGAGTTTCAATAAATAAAAATGTCTATAATATAAAAATATTAAAAAAAATATCAAGGCATTTTTAGATTGATTTGAAATTATTGTTATTGCCTTTCCTTTAAAAAATCCAATTAATATATCATAATCATAAAAATAATAATCCTTATCCTTATCATAATCATAAAAATAATAATCGTATCATTTCATAATCGTTATAATAATCATAAAATCCTTATCCATATCCTTATCATAATCATATCATATTATACCATAATCATTATCATAATCATAAAATCCTTATAAATATCCTTATCATAATCACAAAATCTTTATCCATATCCTTATCATAATCATAAAATCCTTATAAATATCCGTATCAATCACAATCTAAAATCCTTATCCATATCCTCATTATAATCATAAAATCCTTATCCATATCCTTATCATAATCATTAAAATTCTTACATAATGGTGTGTTATTTCGTCAAGCATATGTAAAAATGATGAAATAAAAATGAAATAGAGAAATAAAATGTTTTGATAACATCTGTATGATAGATTTTTATTGCTTGCTTCCTAAAAACTGAAATTTGTTGGTTCACGATTTGTTTTTGAGAAATGACTTTAACTTGACCCTTTACTGCCATTCTCGTAGGTTGGCAACTTTTGGCTAAGAGTTGATCGGACCGATAGAAACAAATTTATGATTTATCACAGGTTTTTTTCTCTTTTTATTGAGCTTATTTCTAACAGCGTTCATTGAAGCAAACTTGAAGGATATAGCAATAACTCTTCATAGCTGAATGCATTTTTGAAACAAAAAACACAGAGAATTTTCTGAATTATTATTTATTGAAATCATACGTGTAAGAAATGCAATAAATAATCTTTAAGTCATTTATTTTTTATGAAGTAATTAATTAATATTTGAAATATATGTTATTTCTCATTTTATTTATTAAATAAGGTTATATTAAATAAAAAGTAATTTCATGTATATCACGCAATTTTATTAATAATACTTATTTGAGAAGAGTAGCTTATGTGTGTAGTTAAGTCGTATTTTTGGCCTTAGTCGGTGTTACTTCAAAAAACAAGATACACCCATTCGGCTTAAAAATCACTGACGGCTGTCAATGTGTTTGTCCATGGCAAGTGCCATTAGTAACAACAACAACATTTAAAAGATATTTGTATCTACTTACAATAATAGTTCGAAAAAAGGACATTGAGTTACTTTTTATTTATTAATCGAACCCTTCAAATATTTATGCTATCGAAAAACACATTTCGTAACATTATTTTATTAGTTGAATATATAAACATATATTTTGATGATGAAAAGATAAAATAAAAAAAAAGATTAAAATGAAATCCGCTATGCATGATGTATCATGTCAATGTATCATCAGAACATCATTTCTTGTATCATGTCAGAACATTTCTTGTATCATGTCAGTTCCAATGTATCATGACAGAACATTAATTGTATCATGTCAGTTTCAATGTATCATGTCAGAACATCAATTGTATCATGTCAGTTTCAATGTATCATGTCAGAACATCATTTCTTGAACGACCAAGCACACGTGCACATACAAATTAAATTATATTTGTTATTCATTTTAATTGTTTTATTGCATGAGTCACTTTAGTATTGCTAACAATCCAAAAAAACTTTGTCTCGCATTTATTGTTTCAAATCACATTTCCTATTTATTTCCTTTCACATAATCACTTGCTCAAAATGGCATTTTTCTGGGTTTAGTTTGCTGTAGTCATTAAATTATTTTTTAACTTACTATTTTTAAAATCAGAGCTTTTGTAAATGTGATGGCATCGCGTTATTAAAAGTTGATATTTTGACGCGTTCGTACATATAATAAAATTTCAATTTTTCGCCTACAGGGTTTTGTCGATCTCATTCCCTAAATAACATCAGGTTCTGATATTATAATAGTATTCCATTTTTGCTTGTTCCAGAATCCACTGTTACCTTAAGGATATATATCGTAAAAGTAGAAATTAGATCTATCTAAAGTCTATAACTTCAAGCTTACAGTTCAGAACTGCCATACCGAAATATATCCTTATCCAAATATAGGATTTCTAATTGTAGCATTCCGTTCTATCCGAATATATCCTGCCTTACTAAAGGATAATTAGGTCTTTACTCAGCAGAAATTCAGAAGGGAATATATAGTAGCAATTCCTTTTCTACATGCAACTGGACTAAATTCTATCGTTGAACAGACTGAATTTTAACCTACTCTTTGATCTAACTTTGAGATTAAATGTTCCTAAAGCGAAAATAATGCAGATAAAGCCATTCATAATTATAAAGTTGTAAAGCGGTATAATAGCCCGGCGGAGTAAAGAGGTGATGAACACGTGGTAGGTCTGTTTGTAATTAAACTGTAGCCATGGAATCTGCTTGTAATGAAAGCTTAAGTGTCGAGGGATGCGTTTATGGACCGTTAAATGAAGGGATTGAGATTTCAGATTTCAAATTGCTCATCATAGCTGTTAATTATTTAAATTTTACTGAAAATGGAGAACGGATTTTTAAGGGTAGTATTCATTTCCCCTTGTGGGGATTGAATAATGTGGTGGAAATCAGGAAAATCTGTGTTAAATATACTTTGTGGATGCAAACTTTGAATTTTGGGAGGTGATCTTGTATAATAAGATACAGTTTATCAATTTGGGTAGGGATTTTGGAGCATTGTAGACGAATTATTTTATTTCTCAAATCTTTCTGAATCAATTTATTTCTAGTTTTCTCAAATACTCACTAAACAATATCTAATTTGTGCATCATTAATGATTATCTGAAAATATCACGAACTAATGATATTTAATTTTGTTTTGATTGAGCACTAAACTAAGAAGATTAATTGAAAAACTGTGTATTGAAGTTACTTAGCAGTCGCAAATTTTTTAATTTGAAAGGTATGATGAGATCTAGCTTATTACTTTTGTTTGCTTAATCGCAATTTTTTGACCACTGCAGATAAGAAATTGCTTTTAATAAATCTTTCTCAACTATTTTATTTCCAATTCTCTCAAATACTTATCGAACAATATCTAATTTGTGCATCATAAGTGATTATCTGAAAATATCTCGAGCTAATTATGTTTAATTTTATTATGATTGAGTATTGAAACATGACGATAAATTGCAAAATTGTAAATCGAAGTTACTTTGCAGTTGCAAATTTTGAATTAGGGAAGGAGATACTGTATCATAAGATCCAGCTTATTACATTTCGTTTGCTTTATCGTAATTTTTGAAACCATTGTAGACGAGACATTGTTTTTCTCAGATCTTTCTAAATTATTTTACTTCTAATGCTTTCAAACACTCACCCAACATTATCTAATTTGTGTATTTTAAACAACATTTATTCGAGATTATGTTTATAATCTCAAGATATCCGGCGTAATGCCACCTAATTTTGTTAGGAATGCTTGGTGCATATGATGATAACAAGAAGTAAATTGTAAAAGCTACGTTAAAAATTATTTTTCGGCTACAAATTTTGAATTTGAGCAGTGATCTTATTTGATGAGACTCGTTTGCTTAATCACAATGTTTGGAACATTGTAGACGAGAATTTGCTTTTCATAAATCTGAATTATTTTATTTCTAATGCTTTCAAATACTTATCAAATATTATCTAATTCAAGTATCATAAATTATATATATTTGATATCATGTTTATTACCTGAAGATATCAGGATAAATGCCGTTTTATTTTATCATGATTGCTTATTGCATATTATTACACGAATATAAGTTGCAACAATTTGTTAAAGTTACTTTGCAGCTAAATTTAAATGGTCCTATATAACACTGTCAAACGCAAGACATCATGGAGCAAAAAAGATGAACCGGCATTATGCATTTCGAAAGCCACTATCCATTAATAAAAGGATATGATCTCTGTTTATTGGGACTTTAAAGTAATCGTCTTTTTTTAAAAATCTTTTACCGGATAACATAACAATTAATTCGAAAGTCTTCTGTCATCAGCTGGATAAACTGAATGATGCTTTTCAACAGAAACGGCCAGTATTAATCAACAAAAAAATGTAGTGTTCCACTAACATAAAGCGAGATCTCATACAAGTTTGGTCTCTTCAAAATCTGCAGTTTGCAGTTGAAAATTTTGGTTTTGAGTGATGATCTTGTATAATGAGATCAAATTTATCAGTTTTCGTTTGGCTAAGGGAAATTTTTGAGCCATTGTAGAAAAGAGATTGCTCTTCCTAAACCTGCCTGAATTATTTTATTTCTAATGCTTTCAAACACTCATCATACCTTATATAATTCGAGTATCATAAATAGTATATATTCGAGATTTTGTTTATTATCTGAAGATATCAGGTTTAATGTAGTTTCATTTTGTTAGGATTGCTTAGTACATATTATAACACGAAGATAAATTGCAAAAATCTGTGTTAAAATTACTTTGCAGTTGCAAATTTTGATTTTTAGAGGTATCTTGTATAATGAGATCAAATTTATCAATTTTCGTTTGGTTAATGACAATTTTAATTTTGAGCAGTAATCTTGTATAATAAGATCAAATTTGTCAATTTTCGTTCGGCAAATGACATTTTTTGGACCATTGTAGACGAGAATGATTTCCCTAAATCTTTCCGAACTTTTTAAAAATTTCTGATGCTTTCAAACACTTACTAATCATTATCTAATTTGTTTATTTTAAATGATATCAATTCGATATTCTGTTTATTATCTGATGATATCAGGAGCTAATTCCGTCTAATTTTGTTATGCTTGCTTAGCGTGATGGTTCGATATTCCGTTTAATTTTGTTAGTATTTATTAGTACAAATGATAACAAGATGATAACTTTAAAAAAATTGATTTTGAAGTTACTTTGCGGTTAAATTTTGAATTTGAATCTTGTAATACGATGAACATTTGAAGCTTATAAATTTCATCGTAATTATCGTAATTTTTGGACCAATGTAGATGAAAAGTTGTTTCTATCAAGTCTTTCTGAATTATTTCATTTCTAATTCTTCGAAATACTCATAAAATGTTATATATTTATGTATCATGAATGGCATCTATTAGATATTCTATTTACTATCTGAAGATATCAGGAGCTAATTCCGTCTAATTTTGTTATGATTGCTTAGTGCGTATTATAACAAGAAGATAAACTGCAAAAATCTCTGTTAAAGTTATTTTGCAGGTGCAATTTTTGATTTTGAACGGTGTTCTTTTATAATGAGATACAATTTATCAATTTTTGTTTAGTAAATGGCAATTTTGGCTTTGAACGTAGATCTTGTATTAAGAGATAAAATTTATCATTTTTTTATTGATGACAATTTTTGGACCATTGCAGACGAGACATGATTTCCTCAAATCTTTCTGGATTATTTCTAATGTATCGAAAAACTCCTCAAACTCGGCATTATCTAATTTTAGTTTCATAAATTGTATCAGGAATTAATGCCACTTAGTTTTATCAGAGTTGCTTATTGAATATTATAACTTAAAGATAGTTTGCAAGGATATGTGTTAAAGTTTCATTCTGGCTATAAATTTTGAATTTGATCAATTATCTTGTATAATAAAATCCTTTGTCACTTTTCGTTCGGTTAAGAGAGATTTTTAATGAGATATTGTTTTTCCTAAAGTCTTTTTAATGCTTTGAAATGTTCACCAAACATGGAAACATCTAGTTTCAATATCATAAATGGTATCTATTCAAAATTATGCTTATTATCTGAAGATATCATACGCTAGCGACATTAAAATTGCGTTCTAGTAGTTAGAAGTTATTACCAAAAAGATTTATTTCAAGAAAAACATTTTAATGATATTTTTGATCTAGTTTGAATATCATAAATAGTATCTATTCAAAATTATGCTTATTATCTGAAGATATCATACGCTAGCGGTATTAAAATTGCGTTCTAGTAGCTTAGAAGTTATTACCAAGAAGATTCATTTCAAGAAAAACATTTTAATTTTATTTTGATAGAAAAGTATTCTTTCTTTCCTGTGCAGAGCTGTATTCTATGTATGAAAATGTACATATATTTTCAGCTTTATGAACGATAATTATCCATGAGTATATAAATGTTTTTAAAATCATATAAACACTTATTATTACAAACTACATTTGCATTTGAGGTTTCAAAAGTAAAACACAGTTGGAAAAATTAAATTTCCAATAAATCCCCCCCAAAAAAAGATTAGTACATATAAAATAAAAACAAAGAAATATTTATTCTCTAGTCAAAATGTTTTCTTTTTAAAGTTCGGTTTTCATTGAAAATAAATTTGTTAAAGGCTAGCAAAATCTATAATGAAGACATTTCTACAGCATGGTATATTAAAACCTAAAGTCTTCATTTAATAATAAAAATATATACATCAGCATAAAACTGAACTGAAATCTAAAGGCTTCTGGGAATCAGCAAGTCAACACAAACATAATTGAATAAATAAAACACCATATATAAACATATTCGATTCAAATCTTCCTTCTCACAATCTCAAGAATAAAATTTTGATTTTTTTCACCTTTTCAAATTATCTCTCTCTTTTAATAATAAAGGATTTGAAAAACCTCTAATCAATGCATAAAGCAAGATCATTATCCAAACAGCGAAGCAGTTGAGTATGTAAATTTGCGAAGCTTTTCCACGAACTTTAATTTTTAATGCAAACATCTGCCAAGGAAGCCTTAGTTTGTGAGAGAGACACTTTTCAAATTAAAAACCTTTAGAAGATGAATCAGATGCAAATTCTGTTTAGCTAATATTAAAAGTTTTTGAGATTTTTACTTGTTGTGATCGCTTTAATGGATATACCGCAGCAGGATCGGAATTGAATTTGGGAGAGGAAGGCGATTTTTGAAGTTGAAATCAAAGAGAATTTAGAGAATCAGGGAGTCAGCATCATGAAAGATAAATTAGTGACTTTGAAAGGTAATTAATTTAACTATTTATTAATGACAGAGGAAGTATTTTTTTATTTATAGGTATGGGTATTACTTATAAGTTTTTCTCTTAAATCGGTGACAGTATATAGATGAAGTATTTGGAAAAAAATAATTTATAAAATTTGGGGGGACAAATACAGGATGTCCATAATTAATCGACCCTACTTTACCCTTCGCTCTCCGATGGTGTCTCTGAGGCACCATTCAAAACAGGGCATCATTTTGAGGTTTAATTTATTCATTTATCAAATTTAATTGTTAAAAACGCCTACATAATAGGTTAAGAGATGTAGATTAATTTTTCAAAGAAATTAGACATAAAAGAATTATGTATATTTATTTATCATAACAATAAACAAATCTTCGTATTAGGTGAATAATTTTGCATTTAATTGTGCTTTGGAGTGCGAAGGGTTAAAGTTGTTTACAGGTGCAAATATTGTTCATAAAATTATAAACGTATTATACACAATGAAAGGATAGGAATTTGTTTGAACGAACAAAAAATAGTTCAAAATTTTGCCACAAGGGAAGGTTTTTCAAATAGCTTATACATTTAGCCTATTTATGACAAATTAAATACAGCAAAACGCGTTCAACATGACGAACATCATTTTTCTCTACCATCTGGAATCGTAAGATAGCATGTTCCACAGTTGACCGTAGTGTGTTCTGGGAAATAATAAGATCATGCTGTAAGATGTTGCTTTTGAAATCATGTAAAGTTTTTGGATTATCACAACTCCCCAAAGCCAAAAGTAACATGGATTTAAGTCTGGAGACTACAGATAAATGACGACTAATGGCACGTTCTACTGTAAAATGATTATGGAGAACTTCATTTACACCACGACAAATGTGTAGAGGAACTGCAAATTGCATGAAAAATGTGCAGGAAAGGCATTGACATGCTTGCAAATTCTGGACAATTTTATTTTAACTTAATACTGCATATCGCTGCCCAGTTATCGAGCATGTTACTGAACCTATCTCACTTAATTCTTTGAGGTTTTGTTGTAATTAAATTTCTCAAAAATATGCTAAATGTGTATTGTATTTGAAAAACTGTCCCTGGTGGCAAATTTTTAATTATTTTTTTATTCCCTAAAATAAATTCCTATCTCTTAATTATGGCCTATAAAAAAATTCCTGACTTCCTGAAAAATAGTTTTGCCTGTATACAACTTTGAAGTAGACTCATTTAATTATGTGCACAATGTAGTTTAAATAAATATTTGGTATTTGGTGGTAAATTATTTATGTGAGTAAGATAAAGTATATGAAGAACTTTTTATTCCCATACAGCTCCCCCCCCCCGGAAGTGCACCGCTAAAAGATGACATGCTTCTGGTGGTTGGATCCCGCAACCCTTGAGGCTACATAAATAGTTGGGGGAACTGTCCTCTTCCACCGATGACTGAAGATATAATTTATAGAATACAATATTACCCTAATTTATGTACATTCAAATTTTAACGTATTCAATTTATAAAAATCATTATTTTGTATTTAGCTTGTTGTAGTTATTTATATGTTTTACCTTTGCTGGGACAATAAACTAATTGGAAAAACAAATGCTGATTTTTAAAATGAAACAAGTAACGCATTAGATTCTTCGATAACCGCTTATAAACTATCGGGAGTTAATCCTTCCTTCTAGGGATAAACTAGGGATGACTATCACTTATAGGGATAAACTAGGGATGACTATCGCTTATAGGGATAAACTAGGGATGACTATCGCTTATAGGGATAAACTAGGGATGACAATCGCTTATA
>JAOUZG010048052.1:1017398-1035256 GCA_026289955.1 Argiope argentata
GACTATCGCTTATAGGGATAAACTAAGGATGACTATCGCTTATAGGGTTAAACTAGGGATGACTATCACTTATAGGGATAAACTAGGGATGACTATCGCTTATAGGCATAAACTAAGGATGACTATCGCTTATTGGATAAACTACGGATGACTATCGCTTATAGGAATAAACTAGGGATGACTACCGCTTATGAACTGTTGGGAGTTAATCCTAATAATCCTTCTAGAAAACTCTGTAGTAATGAGAGAGGGGTTTCCCCAAACTTTCTCGCATACTTTGAAACAAAAGCCTTATTATTCCCCAATCGTATGCCTTCGTGGGTCACCTCAAAAGGAGGACGGTTAGTGTCCAACATAATGGTATTATCTCGCCACCCTATAGGGTTAATAAACAGGTGCAGAATCTAGTTACTCCCATCGATAATGGAACGTACTTCCTTAGGGAAGGGTTATACTGTAGCCGGTGATGACCCTTAGGACTCAAACACAATTTATGCCAATGTTACTGCAGTGGTTGCCCAATCATTCAATATTTTTTATCCGTGTACCAACGGACGGGTCGGAGAGTCAGTGATATGACTTACTCATTCATCACTAAATGGTTTTGAGCCTTGGTTGTAATAGAAAATGGCTTACACTTATCGGTATACAGTAGTTACAAAATAACATTTATGGTAATTTAGCTTTTTTACTCAAGCAATTATTTACTCTATGGCAAGTTTTTTGGCGATTATTCTCAAACATGCGTTTATTAGTATTGAATCAAAAATTGAATTTCTGTTTTGTGTGTGGCGCGGTTTTTCATAACCGATTAAATAAGAAAATAGTCACAGTGATGCAATTGTATTCAAAGTATCAAGTACCAAATTTGATTTACTTTAGCCATTTTATTATTGAAGTTTCACTATGATATGTGTCTGAAAAAATAAATCGACAGACGATAAATTCCATGTAAAATGGATTGGAAGTTTTATAAATATTTGATAAACCGACTTCTTAAATATTATATTATATTATATATAATTAATATGAGATTCTCATACTTGTTTGTTTCATTCAATGATACAGTATTTAAGAAATGGACTGCCATTAAAAAATGTCCATGTTGTAATCGTTTTACCATCTATGCTAATAAACAAATAATATAAAAAACAATTTTCTAATATCAATTCCTACTTAGGTAATTAGAAAAAAATTAGGAAGTTAGGAAAATTTATATTTTAATTACTTTTACTAAACAATTACAATAATTGTTGTTCTCGTGTACCGATTTACCACAGAAAAAAAGGTGCAGTATATTCTGAGAGTATGGGCCCCTAAGCATCTGGGGGCAGAAGTCTGACTTCTAGCTTACATACGTCACAAACCCTTTTTACGGGTGGATTTCATTCATGCATTTCGTTCATTCATCCACACCAAGTACCTCCAATAGTATTATTTCCAAATGAAGAACTTTGTGAGCACGTCAGATTTACGTCCTACACAAACGGAGAATCATCGGCTGGCAGGTTCGAATCCAACACCCTTCAAACTAGGTCATCCAGGCTTAGAAATTACAGTTACTATAAACAATTGATCAAAAATTTATACTAGCATTGAATTTTCAACGCCAACTGGTGATTCACTGCCAATTGTGGGAACTCAAGATTCTTGAGTTTCCTACGTCAGTCGGGTTAGCATAATACAGATTAAAAATTTCTGTTTTCTTTATTCTGTATTATTTAGATTCAAAAGTATCTCAAAATAAATCAGGAAAATCGATTAATTAAACAATGTTCAGTTTAAAATGGATCAAACATTAAGAAAATAAACAGAATCGTTTGAAAAATTCAATCGGAAATACATTTAGCCTAAATTCATTGGTTTGGAGAAAAAATCAAACTGAAATCGTTACTTATTTGGCGGCTGGGAAATGAAGATTTCTGACAAGAAAACTAGTTTTTAACCAATTAATAATAAATCATTCACTAATATTTTAAAAAAACTGTATTAACATTAAGTGTCATCCACTACAAGTTTATAAAATTTACTTCAATTTGATTGGATGGAAAAAAAGTATTTTATAAATAATTGAAAATTTGAACAAGATATATATATATATATATATATATATGAGAGAGAGAAAGTTAATAGTAGGAATTTTAAAAAATAGTTTATAGCTAGAAATAAATTCATTTCATCTGCTTGTTACTTAAAAAACTCGAAAATAATTACTTTATCGTAATAATTGATATAAATATTTGATCAATTTAGATTGTTTAAAATTTTAATCCCTTTAGAATCGTAGTAAATATAATTATTTAAATGCAAGGAATAAAGAAATTTCTTCCAATCAAATATACAAACTTTAAGTAATACAAATATGTATATCTTACAAATATCTCATTCTCTTTGATTGTATAAAATTATCTAATCGTAATAAAATATTTCAATTATATAGTTAAATTTTTCTTTGTTCTATCAGAGTGCATAATGCAAATAAATGTACCATTTTACAAATATTGAATAAACAATGTATTTAAATAATTAATTAAATTACGAATGTAATCTGTCATTATTAATGTTTTATTATCAGTAAGTTAATAATTAACAGAATGTTAAGCTGTCTGTAATATTTTTAATTTACAAGGGAATACGAATTTTTATTTATTACTACATAAGCTAAAGTATTAATATTTATTAATGGTATCGCACATTTATTTCGGAATTTAACATGCAATTGTATATGACACCGAAGATTAATTTTAAATAATTTAATTTTGTTTAAGAATAAAAAAAGTTAATTTTAAATAATTTATTTACTTTTTATAGCAAAAGCTTAAAGTTTTTTTTAAATCAACATTACACATTATTTAACCAGAAATTCAAAATTTCAAGATGATGTTGGAAAAAAATTTAAGACTACCGAATTAATTTTAAAATAAATAATGAAAGCTATAGGCTTACAATTTCTAATAGATTTGAAACATTATTACTTTTAATTTCTCTCAGATGAAATGTTTTTATTTTGTAAAACCATGATGTATTGATTCGATTTTTTTAAAGTTTTATAATGACCGGGAGTAAAATTGGGGATTTATCTTTTTCAGGACTTTCATTTTCCGCCTTTAGGGTTAGAAAATAGTGCAGATGGTTACCCATTTTGGTGAGGATTCATATGTGGAAACAGTTTGTCTGGTGCTTTAAACATGTTTAAATCGATTTATGATTTAAATTAATTAAAGCAAACATTGTCTTTCTGATGATAATGTCCTCACATGATTACATGAAATTTTACATTGCAAGTTTTATTTTTTCTTAAATATGCATTGACACTTGTCTTGTATACACATTATAAAGAAAAAAAAAACTAACTTAGTTTTTTAATCAACGTTTTTGTAAATGAAATGGCAACGCGTTATTAAAAGCTGATGTTTTGAGATGGTCGTGCAGATAATAAAATTTTTATTTTTCGCTTTTTTATTTTTTGTTGACACCAGAAAACCTCATTCACAAAAAAATATATAATGTTCTGACATAAAATCTCAGAACTCAAAGCTGATATTAAATATCAAAATTTTTTTGAGATACGCATCAAAAGTATAACAAACTTGAAACGGCATCTATCACCTAATTAAAAAAAAAATAAATTTAAAAAATAAGCAAATAAAACATAGAAAAATGTCATTTTGAGAACGTGATTATACGAAATGAGATATTTTTTTAAACAATAAAGGCGAGACAAAGTTTTTTTGATCGTTTGTTGTAATAAAGTAACTCATTCAATGAAACATTTAAAATGAATATAAATATAATTTATCTTGCAAGAGCACGTGATGTTTGGCCATTCCAAGAAATTGTGTTCTGACATGATACATTAAAAATATGCATAACTCTTTTCAATTTAATCTTTTAAAGTTATGTTCCTTGTCTTATATTAATATATTGGTTAAAATTTTGAAACAATTTTGAAGTATTAAAAGAGAAAAACAGATATTATATATTGAAGAAAAGTTGTAAATTTCGTCGAAATTGCTTGCTTTGATTAAAATCAGATTTTTTACAGAATATTGTCTTTACGATTTAAATCAAAATGAATCATTCGCATAAAATTAAAAACATTTGTATTCCAGTTATATATGTTTAGTTGTAGTTTAAGTTTAATCTTCTTTATAATATCGCCGTAAGCATTTTTTCAAATAATTTTGTTTCAAGTACTTAATCCCCTTTAGTTGGATCTTCAGTTTTTCTTCTTCAATTGTCGTAACACTTTCTACAGTGAATTTTTGTGTTTCTTTTTTTTTATTTTGAATTGTTCGAATTGAAAGATTAACTTACTTGTTACTGTTTTTACTCATATGAATAATATTTTATTCCTTAAATGCATTATTATTCTTAAGTGTTTGATGTTACAGTTCAGTAAGTTCAAAAGTTTAATTGGCAATAAAATTAATAGGATCATCTTAAAAACGTAAAACATGGAAGAATCGGAGATTTTTTTTTCTTCCTTTTACAAATGCAGATAGTTAACTTCTACAGAAGAATATTTTCTTTTTAATTCCAATAGCTATTTTTTTACTTTTAAAGCATTACAACGCAATATAAATTTATTAGAACATATTTTACTCGCGTAAACAATTTAACAAATTAAATTAATAACCATATAATACTAAGGTTTTGACATAAATTGTTGTTTTTACTAATGGCAATTGCCTTTGGACAAGCGCTTTTTAGCCAAAAGAGTGTCTCTTGTGTTTGAAGTAGCGCCAAATAACGCTAAGGGTACAATTAGATACACAATCATCACAATCACTTGCACAACCTCTTTTAAAAGGGGGGCACATTCACACACTTCACAGATAGTACACAGAAAAACAACCATACCCTGATCGGGACTCGAAGCCGGGACTCCCAGATCATGAAGAAGACCTAACACCGCCTTCCCAAAACTCCAGTTTTATTATAAATTTAAAAAATCATACTACAAATTAATATTTGAGTTCAAACTTCATTGAAGTTTTCTGAATTTTTTTTATATAACAGTCATTTATTTCTAACAGCGTTAAAACTCAAGAAAAATGCAAACAATTTAATAATCAACATAACTATATCTCAGCATCAAATCATTAAACGTTTGCATTCCGACGGCGCCTCTAACTCGACATTCAAGACTGCGCAGTAATTTGGCATTTTATTTATTTATTTTTCAAATTTAATTGTTAAAAACGCCTACATAATGGTTGAGAGATGCAGATTAATTTTTCAAAGAAACTCGACTTAAAAGAATTATATATATTTATTATTCAAAACAATAAACCTATCTTTGTATTAGGTGAATAATTTTGCATTTAATTATTTTTCGGAGTGCAAAGGGTTAACTTCTATCAAGTTCTTTTCTTGAAACTATTCAAGGATACACATCGGTTTTCGCTGGTTTAAAGAAATGTTTGCTTAATAATACTAAAATAAAGTTACGATACATAAAATTTAACTGTATAAAATCACAAAATATGAATTACAACATGATCTTTTCTGACCATTCTCCCTTTTAAATTACAAATAACGTGAAAAAGGAATGTTATGATCATTGAACTTAAATTAATTGAAAAATACAGCCAGTGTATAAGACTGAAATTGAAATTATTCTTTACTGAAAAACGTTCTTTTTATCATCTCAGAACATGATGGTGTTTTGGGATACAAATCCGTACACGAAAAATAAAAATATTGTAATCTGCATGATCATCATAAAAAATCAGATTTTAATAATGATTTGCCACCTCATTTACAAAAACTCTGATTTTAAAAAATTAATTAATGACTACAGTAAATAAAACCTTAAAAAATAACATTTTGAGCACGTGATTATATGAAATGAAATAAAACGGAAATGTGATCTTTTTTTTTTAACAATAAAGGCATGACAAATTGTTTTGGATCGTTTGGAATGCTTAAGTGAGTCATTCAATGAAACGATTAAAATGAATAAAAATATAATTTAACTCGCACGAGCAAGTGGTGCTTGGCCGTTCAAGAAATGATGTTCTGACATGATACATTGAAGTATGCATAGCAGATTTCTTTTTAACCTTTTTTTTTCTTTTGAAATTTAAAATAAAGTATTTTTGCATTATTATTTTGTACAATTTCATATTGACATAACACTTCATAAGAGAGTATTGGGTATCTACTTTCCAAGGTAAAATATTGGGTTCAAGCCCCCCAAATACCTATAGTCCATATTTCAACAATTTTAAATACGGTTACTATGACAATATTATGCTTACTAGAACCACATTTTCTAATAGGATTTTTTAAGCCCTCAGGTCTTGAAAACATGTCCTCTAAGACTAGAAATTCTGCGATTGGAAGATAATCTTACTAGAAATTCAAAGAATCATAGAGCCCTCGTTAGCAACTAATCTGATTTATTAGTACGAAATGATTCGTAAAACATGGATTCAAGGATTTTGTCATACTTTTTAAATTTTATTATCTACACGAGCATCTTAAAAAATAAGCTTTTAATAATGTATTGCCCTCACATTTACAAAAGTTCTGATTCTTTTTTTACAAAAATGTTAGTGACTAAAGCAAATAAAACCTAGAAAAATGTCACTTTCAAGTGACTATACGAAATGAAATAAACAAAAAATGTGATATTTTTTAAACAATCAATGCCAGACCAAGTTTTTTGGATCGTTTGCAGTAATTCACCCAATTATATATTTTCTAGAAGATAATTAATCTACTAAACTACACAAAATATTCAGATTAATAACTTAAGTTATTAAATATATCGCATTATAATTTATTTCCATTAAGATTGATCCTCGGACTAAAAGTTCTGCGATCGCAAGATAATATTATTAGAAATTCTAAGAATCATTGAGGACTCGTTAGCAACCAATTTGATTTATTATCTCGAAATGATTCATTATGTATCGATCCCAGGATTTTGTCATACTTTTGAGAATTCATTATTTATACGATCCAGTAAAATTAAGGATTTATACTCATAATTTTAAAGAATTCTTAGGGATTCGCTAAAATATTAATGAATAGGATTCTGAATAAAAAATGTTTAGAATCATAAGGTATTTTAAAGGATAAAGCAAATGAATTAGTCAAAAGATATACTGTACGTTCTCAGGTACTGAAACCCACCGTGTTGTTGTGCATGCGTCACGTGATACTTATTTAGTCAGAATAAGAGTGGAATGATAGAAAAGGCGTCTGAAAAATATAGCGAAAATTTGTCTGTGAAAGAAAGCGCGATATGATAGAAATCAAGCTTTAGGCTTAAAATAATCGGGGAAGATAGGTGCTATTGGCTCGAGAATCATAAATCCATACTTGATTGAAAATAAATAATTTAAAAGTACTCGAATAATCCTTTATTCGATTGAATATATTCAAATTTAACTCAGCTAAAAGTGCATAAAATTTAATTGTTACAATAATTAATAGTTGATGAATGGATACTCTGCTTAGAAATAAATGAGAATTATTTTATTGTTGAAAAAGCCCAACAACTATTTTCACAAATTTTGGATCCATGGGAAGTAAGTTTCCCGCCAAATTCAACAATTTTATTTCAAGTTATAGGCATAAGTTCAAGGCGTTCTGATAGTAAAACAGAAAATAAGACATTTTAACTCTTCATCTCAAACAAAATGGCTTGTCTTGAGATGTTATTTAATTATTCATTAAGTAAATTAATTAATTCATCAAAATAAATTCTTCTCATCATGTAAAAGAGTAAAATTTTGAAGCCATCATATTTCTAAAATAATTTTAAGATAACTTGACTTGAAAAAAATTGCCTTTTGTATGGTCTAACCATTTGGCATACAAATTTATTTAACTTTCTTATTATATAATTCATCCCATTTTGGTAACTTATTGTTAATTTGAATTTTTTTAATAATATAGGGAACCAAATTGTTTAATACTGATTTTTTGGTATTTAAATATTTAATTCTTTGGGTTAATTGTAGATTTGAAAATAAAAAACTCAGTAATTCGATGCGCATGTCAGACACGCCATTGTATGCGAAGTGGTTAAGAGAATCCTTTTTAATGATTAATTAAAAATATGATTTTTTTCCAAAAAGTATTTTGTTAAAAAAAACTTTAATTCAAATCGCAATTAAATCATGGTTAATATGCTTACTTCATAATAGAAATACATTCCGAAGTTCAACATTTATTCCCAAAATTTACTATTTGATACTTCAAAAAATGGAAGCATAGCAGCCAACTAGGTATTTGAAATTTTAGAAACAATTGTCAAGATACTTTCAAAGCCTTTGTTATAGAAATTCCATTTTTTAGTCAGAATTTACAATAACGAAGGCAAGTTCAAGTGCAATCGGAAATACAAGGGAAAGAGAAGAAAAAACATTCCAGGTTTTTAAAGGATTTTCCTTCCAAGACGATTTGGAGAACATATATTTTTTTGTTCCAATTCATTTTGGACCTACCAACAAATGCTTCGATCGAAAAAGATATGAAATATTTAATTCATGAGTTAGTTTTTTGAACTATCGATTTACACAAAAAGTAGAGAACCTTTTAAGAACTGACACAACTGAGAGAAAACTTTAGAGTAATGGGTTTTAAGCACTGTCTTTCGTTTTCGAATTTCTTTTTATGCTATTAATCATAAGATAGATCATAGTTTACTCTTCGCCTTTACCTTTTGTTCATACATGTATTTGTTACCACTCTACAAAAAAACGGTGAAGACAAAAAATGAATTTTCCTTTCAAACAATATATCTCCGATAAATCATATGATTTTGGGAAGGATGTTTTCATATATTCCAGAATAAATACTTTAGTTAAAAAATATATTATAACTTTGATTGATATCTTTCTATTTCACATAAATGACATAATTGTATCCATGAATAATATGTCTCATAAATACTCAGGTTGAACAAATTGTTTCACAATATTGTACAATATTATGTTGTTTAATATTTATGAATACCATGAAGTAGCATCCGATGGCGATATGATGTCATTTGTATTTTATAATATAACATCCTATGTTGATAAGTTGTTATTTGTATGCTATATGATATAACACATGTTTTTGATTTGATGTCATTTTTATGCTTTATGATATAACATACGATGTTGGTATGGTGTTGTTTGTACGCTATATGATATAACATACGATGTTGGTATGGTGTTGTTTGTACGCTATATGATATAACATACGATGTTGATGTAATGCTATTTGTATGCTATATGATATAACGTCCGATGCTGATATGATATCATTTGTATGCTATATGATATTGCTACGTTTCTAGCGCAGCGGGTTCGGATTGAATGGACTTTACTTGAGGACAGCACAAACAAATTTATTTACAAAAATTTATAGGATGACTCGATAAAGTAAAAATTCAGATAAAAACAACCCAGCAGTCAAGAGTCACTTACAGTGTAAATCCAAGCCTTACGCACAATAAAAACCGGCTGCAAAACAGCTATCGTATAGCACAGCAAACAGTAATTCACAATTCATTTTGTATTATTGAGAGTTCAATAATACAACGATAACAGCAAACGTAAACACAGCTCACTAATAACAAGCGAGAAAAGTAACCCGCTAGTCCAGCGAGACGCTTCTCTTCCGAGAGGAGAAAAACTAACTGTCAAGTTAAGGCAATCCTTCCCTTATATACCCGACTGAGCACGAGCCCAAAAGCACGTGAAGTAACGCGTCGCTTCATGAAGGATCCAGGGGCTACTAGACTATTCCTTTTCGCCAAACCAACCCGGTTGGCGCCAAGCTCTTTGACAGTGGTCGCCAAAGCCTTCTCCTTCGGTGTACGTTCTCGGTGTTTGACCTCATGTAACAATATTATATAATATTTATTATACATGTTATACGGTTAATTATGTTACAATATTGTATATTATATGTATGCTAATACAACACTCCAGAATGTTCAATTTAAACTTTATAAAGCTCGAAAAATATGGAGTATTCTCTGTAGAAGTTAAAAGTACGAAAATGTTTTTGAATTATTCTAATGCGAGTCCGGAATAGCCAGATTAGTAGGCTTTTCCGTTGACATCCCTTGGGCTGAGAGCTTGAACCCACCAAAAGAGAACTCTCCGTGTGTGTGGTCGATGTTACATCTATGGTGATCACAAAGTACCCCATGTCGAGAGTAATACCACCGAGGGTACTGAATCAGAGGTGATCGTTCTTTGATTCAGGTCTAAATTACGATCTGTGGGTAAATGAATAAAATACATGAATGATGACAGCCTCATAAAAAGGGTTGTGATGCGAGTGTATCTAAGTCGTACTCTTGGCCCTAGATGGCGCTACCGAAGAATTGCAGACGCTCAATCGGCTTAAATCGCTGACAGCTTGTCAGCGGGCTCAAAAAGTGCCAAAAGTAAAGCGTTCCTGTTTAAAAACCACATTAATCTTGTTTTGAACGGACTTCCTTAATTTGAGCCATGGGAAGATAACGAAGGCGACACATTTAGTGTGCACCAGATCCATTTACACGATATTCTTCATTGTCTCCTACCTGAAATCCTCCGATTCTGAAGGAGAGATCTCACCACAAGACCACCAAGGCCATTGAATTTCCATTAAATAATTCATGCAATAGGGGTAAAATAAGCTTCAAATGTCTGGTTCAGGTGACTTGCTGTCTACTGAACATAATATGATTAGAATACCAGTCTTACATATTATTTATGTAAAAAAGATATAGATCATTAAGAATAACATGTTGGAAGAAGTAGTTTTTATTAATATTGTGTTCAAAATGTAAGAATTTTGGAAATTCTGAAAAAAAAACCCAATCCAAATTAATATGTAATTTATAAAAACGGTATGTAGCTTTTAAATTAGATAGATAGATAGATAGATAGAGAGAGAGAGAGAGAGAGAGAGAGAGAGAGAGAGAGAGAGAGAGATACTAAGTGACAAAAGTCTTGGGATAGCAATATGCAGATGGCAATAGTATCGCAGCGAAAAAGTATAAATGCGCAGTTCGTTTTCCAGAGCTTTCATTTGTGTTCAAGTTATTCATGTGAACAGGTTTTTCGTGATTTATGGCGGCACGACGAGAATTAACAGACTTTGAACGTGGGATGTTAGTTGGAGCTAGACGCATGGGTCATTCCATTGCGGATATCGTTAGTGAATTCAACATTCCGTGATCCACAGTATCAAGAGTGTGCCGAGAGTCTGAAATTTCAGGCATCCCATCCCATCATGGACAGCGCAGTGGGCGACCACCTGCACTTAACAACCGAGACCGCCGACGTGTGTGTTGAATGGTCAATGTTAATAGACACGCAACACTTCGTCAAATAACTGCAGGAATCAATGTGGGACGTACGAGGGACGTGTTCGATAGGACTGTGAGAAGAAATTTGTCTTCCTTGGGCTATGACAGCAGAAGACCGACTCGAGTGACTTTACTGACAGCACGACATCGCCTGCAGCGAATCTCCTGGCCTCGTGACCATATTGACTGGTCCCTAGACCAGTGGAAAATCGTGGCGTGGTCAGATGAGTCACGATTTCATTTGTTACGAGCTGATGGTAGAGTTCGAGTGTGGCGCAGACCGCACGACGCCATGGACCCAAACTGTCAGCAAGGCACTGTTGAAGCTGGTGGTGGCTGCATAATGGTGTGGGCCGCTTTTACATGGCATGGACTAGGTCCTCTGGTGCAACTGAACCGATAATTGATTGGAAATAGTTATGTTCAGCTGCTTGCAGATCACTTTCAGCCATTCGTGGACTTCACGTACCCACACAACGATGGAATTTTTATGGATGACAATGCGCCATGTCACCGGGCCAGAACTGTTCGTGATTGGTTTGAAGAACATTCCGGACAATTCCAGCGCATGATCTGGCCATCTAGATCTCCCGATATGAATCCCATCGAGTATTTATGGGACATCATCGAAAGGTCCATTCGTGCCCAAACTCCTGCACCATTCACACTTTCACAATTATGGACGTCTATACAGACAGCATGGCTCAATATTTCTGCAGAGGGCTTCCAATGACTTGTGGACTCCATGACACGTCAAATTTTTGCACTTCACCGGGAAAAAGGAGGACCGACACGATATTAACAGTCATCCCATGACTTTTGTCACTTCAGTGTATTATATATATATATATATATATATAATTTTAATTTGGGTACTTTTCCGTTAACCAGGCACCAAGAAAAATTCGAGAAAAGTACTTACATATCTAATTCTGCCAAATTTCTTACATTGATTTTAAAGTGATAAATCGTCAAATAAAGAAGAATGTCGCCAAATTCATTTGCCTATTTTTCGTTGGAGCCCGTCTAACTGAAAAGTACCTTGATTTAATATTCATTTATTTTTTGCTTTCATATGCTAATCATATTAAAAGATTACTATTCTAAAAGCGTATAGGCAGAGAATTTGTCTCTCCTTTTTGGAATGTAATTCCTGGAAGAAAAAATAAAACTAGAAAAATTAAAATAAAATTTCTGCATTTGATTCTTGAGCTTGAGAATCCAGATTATAAGTTGTGTATCGAATAATAAGAACTTTCTTCTTTGCTCTCTTTGAATTACTACTGGATAAAATACAAAATCCTTAAATCCACGCGTACAGGATTTAAATAAAACTGGAAAATTTTTGATAAATAAGATAGCAAATATTAATCATATATATATTTATTTATTGAAATTTAGAAAGCAACTGCAAGGAAAACTTAAGATATTCCGAAATTAATACATCACCATTTTTTAAATAAAATTTGAAATAAAAATCTAAAATTTGGGATTAAATTGTTTTAAGCCTTGAAAATTTTCTTCAAATTCAAAATAATCTTATAAAAATTTGTTTTTGATTTCGAAGATTATTCAGGTAAACTAAATTTGAAATACTTTGAGCTAACATTTAGTTCCTGTCTAAGAATTAAGAAAAGGAATTAACTCTAGTTCTATTAATCAAAATGTAATTAAAATTTCAGCTTAACAACTGTTTGAAACACTCTAATAATCTCAATTTGAAGTAAATTATGTTTAGTTATTTCTGTTCTCATATGTTTGTTTGTTAATTCCCCTTATTTCAGATATTTAAAGAAAGCATTTCTAACAGATTATTTTTCAGTACTTTAGAAGATTAAAAATAAAATACGATTTTATTATTTAGATCACGATACGTGTTTTTTACAATTTGTCAGAATCTAAATGTCAGATAGCCAATTAATTTTAAATTATGATTCCATAAAAACACCAGATTGAATCTTGAAGTGAATTTTTGGAATAAAATTCCAATATATTTTTTAATTTCAAATCAGAATTCCAATATATTTTTCAAATTGATTTGTATATGTATACGTTTGTATAAATATCATGCAGAATTTTATTGTATAAATAGAGGAATTAAAGAATATTTAGATGCAATAATGGAATAACAAATGCGAAATTGGAATATCAATAAATTTAGTTTTTTAAAATTAGTTTTCGTTAAATGAAAATTTTATTCTTTGTTTTCACCTTATAATCTATATTGCAATTTAGTTTTCACATTTTATCAGAATATGGTTATCAGGTAACCAAACAATTTAAATTTCGATTCCAGAAAAAAAATCTAGATTGAATCCACAACTGAATTTTCGGAGTATCTCAAATTAAAACCTGAATATGTTTTTCAAAAAGTAATTGTACAATTATATGTTTATATTAGTATTATACAACAATTTATATGATAATTAGAGAAAGCATATAATAGATGTCAGAATGACATATCTATAAATTGAGTCTTTTTATATAGTTTTAATAAAAATGTATATTTAATCCTTTATTTTCACTTTTGCAAAATTGCAATTTCGTCAATAGGAAATGGATAATAATCTATTAAATATAATAATCGAAAAAAATATTACTTGTTTGCTGTTACTAATGACACTTGGCGTGGACCAGTGAAATCACTGTCATTAGCGATTTTAAATCAAATGAGCGTCTGTCCTTCTTGAAGTAGCGCCAACTAGAGTCAAGAGTACAACTCAGCTACTCTCTCATCACATCCAATTGCAAAGCCTATTTTAACCCTTCTTTGCATGATGATGGAAATTTCCATCATAATATTTAGTCAACAAAAAAAGGTACTCAAAACCCTTGTACTGTAAATTTGTTGTTGCTGGCAACTTTTTAAGCGACTATTGCGTACAAAAAAAACGCAGTTGTCAAAAAATAGCAAAATGTCACTGTCAATTACCAGGCCTACAACTTGTCATTCCGCTGTTTGTTGTGACTGGAAGAAATGAGCGAGATTTTAAATTGTTTTATGGAAATTAATTTATTATTAATAATTATTAATTAAATTAATTATCATACAGAATAAAAGAGATTTAGTAAAGAATATATTTTTATTTATTTAGTACTGAGCTAAATATGTGACAATGCATGATGATGTAAATTTACATCATATTGTTTTTTACATAATACATATTTTTATTTACACCAAGATTTCTTAAAATATTTTTCCTCTAATCTAGAGCATTAATTACATCACCCTGATTTTTTTTAAAAAGAAAAAATCATTTAAAGAAGGGTTAAAGGGGAGCACATTCAAACACCTCAAAGATAGAATAACAGAAGAACAACAATGTCCTAACCGGGACTCAAAGCCAGGGTGCCCAGATCCTGAGGATGACTCGCTACCTCTGTCCCAGGATGCCCATATCATGAGAATGACTCGCTACCTCTGTCCCAGGATGCCCATATCATGAGGATGACTCGCTACCTCTGTCCCAGGATGCCCAGATCATGAGAATGACTCGCTACCTCTGTCCCAGGGTGCCCAGATCATGAGGATGACTCGCTACCTCTGTCCCAGGATGCCCAGATCATGAGGATGGCTCGCTACATCTGTCCCAGGATGCCCAGATCATGAGGATGACTCGCTACCTCTGTCCCAGGATGCCCAGATCATGAGGATGACTCGCTACCTCTGTCCCAGGATGCCCAGATCATGAAGATGACTCGCTACATATCCCTGAACGCCCATATAATGAGGTTGCTACCTCTGTCCCAGACACAGCAGAAATATTATTTAAATTTCAAAACGGCAAATTGTTTAAGAAAAACCCAATAAAGTGGCAAAAACATAATCCATTAGAAATACAAACACAGTAATTCCATTAAAATTCAAAAAAATCTTAAATATTGAATAAAAAGCTACTTATTTAAAATACCTAGCTTTAGATTTTCTAACTTAATTAAAAATTACCAAACTGATACAATTAATGTGCAGCAGAAATGGATAATGTAAAAAAATATTTTCTTATTTATCATATCATAGAATAATAGTCACAATTTTTTTTCAAAAACACAAAAAAAAGCACAAAAATTGAAAAGATATTGTATCAAATTAAAAATGAAGGGGGGAAAATGAAATGATAGATCGTAAATTTCAAGATATCATGTGAGAACATTGTTATTTTTAAATCACTATTTATCAATTAATTTAATTACGTAGATTTAACCAGACTGTTTTAAACTAAATTGAAACAATCACGAGACTTCTCAATCGGTGTCTATCATTCTCTCTATATAAAGGTGTTTATATATATACGTATTCTGAAATACTTTTTAAGTATTCATTTTCATTTTTTCTTGCTGGCAAACAAATTTTTGGAGCTTGATCGAATTTGAAATGAAATAACAGCTATGATGTCACAATTATTCGTTAGCCTTATAAAAATTCATCCTGTGTTAAAGAAGTATACTTAGTAATAAAGCAATACTTGTAAAATCAGGTGAATCTTTTAAAAACGAATCTACTGTCAAAAAAGCATACGTGATAATAAAGCAATACTGGTGAAAGTAATTCAACCTGTTAAAACTGCATTTGTTGTCATTAAACCATACATAATAATGCAAAACTGGTATCAATCCTTTAAAACGAATCTACTATGAAAGAAGTATACGTAATAATAAAGCAATACTGGTAAAAGTAGTTCAACTTTTTAAAAACACATCTGTTGTTATGGAAGCATACATAATCATGCAAAACTGGTATCAATCTTTTAAAAACAAATCTACTGTCAAAGAATCATGTGTAATAATAAAGCAATACTAATATAAGTAGTTCGACTTTTTAAAAACACATCTGTTGTTATAGAAGCATACATAATAATGCAAAACTGGTATCAATATTTTAAAAACGAATCTACTATGAATGAAGTATACGTAATAAAGCAATACTGTTAAAAAAAAGTTCAACTTTTTAAAAATGCATACCTTACCATAGAAGCAAACATAAAAATGCAAAACTAGTATCAATATTTTGAATCTACTGTCAAAGAAGCATAAGTGATAATAAAGCAATACTGGTTAAAGGAGTTCAATCTTTTAATAACGCATCTGTTGTCTTAGAAGCATACATAATAATGCAATACTGGTAAAAACAGGTAAAATATTTTTGTCCAACAATTGCAAAGACATCAAAACCTCCTAGCCGAAACAATACCATGTCCTCACATATCATATCTCAATAATATTATCACATAATATTATCTCAAATTCCTTTTTCTCTTAAACGAATACAGAAAAAGGAAAAGAAAAGGTTCAAAATATATTTCTAATTCCTGCTTATATTTGTAAAAGGTATTCGAAAAATAATTAGCCGCAAACCACACCCTCATTGATTTCAAATTGTAACACTTCGAAAATATTAATGGTACAAAAACGATACCTCATCTTTTGTCGTTGTCTTCAACTTTTCAGATCGTTCCGGACGATGGTATTGTTATCTAGTCCAATGTGAAAAATCATCGAACGAGACAGATTGGCATTCTAATTTTATGCATTGGTATTCCCAGAGGAACATTTAGAAGAGAAATCTGGTTTTACTGTACAAATGTTTCCACTCTAATCCATTAAGAAAATTTAATTTGGAAGCAGCCCGATTGCATTTGGGACAAATTCACATCATTTGGGAATTTGATATTCAGTCTTATTGTTTTGTATAGGCGCCATTAATATTACCATTTGAGTCATTATCAACTAGCACATGAATATGGGACATTGTGAAGCCTTTTAAAGGGAAAATTCGAATCATTTAAGTGTCGTGAGTCATTGTGTGTTTAATTGCGCTTGGCGAATGAATAGATTAAAACTATATCTCTAGACTTCCATGTGGTTTTAAAATGCAGTGGTGTAAAGAGAGCTATATATCCTGAGACCCTAATTAGTTTAACTTCTGTACACAATGCTGCATATCCTTTATATTTTAATGACCCATCGTAAATCTGACACATGTTTTAATGATTGAAGCTTTTAACAGCCACATTTTGATTCTATAAGAAAACAAGTTGGCACTCATTTATTTTTCAGGCATAGGATTTGCTTGATGAATTTTAAACTGCTCCAAAATAATGGGTTAACTTGGCGATTTTAGTCAAGCGCCTGGCGGTGTCACTTGGCGATGGCTTTTGCCAAACCTGCCAAGCTTGTCTGCATGGAATTTGTCAAAATATTAAGTTGAATGGAATTGCCTTGCATTTCTTCATAATTTACCACTGGGACTGTAAAATTTTGAAAATATTCTGTTTTATTCATTTCTTTGTTTGTATAGTGGTTAATTGTATTCACAAACAATCATTTTCTTGACCACAGGGAGTAATGTGTAATTTATAATCCAATAAAAACTGATGACCGTATTGTGATAATTTTGACTATACTGGAATGACAATAATTTTGAATATATTGTTATGCCACTAATTGTGACAATATAGTGATGCCACTAATTGTGACTATATTGCGATGACAATAATTGAGACTATAATGTGATGACAATAATGAGACTATAATGTGATGACAATAA
>JAOUZG010048052.1:1055653-1077832 GCA_026289955.1 Argiope argentata
ATATATATATATATATATATATATATATATATATATGTAAAGAGAGAGAAAGGATGAGCTGATATTAAAAATGTAAAAAGATTTAAAAAATAATCTTTAACGACAGTATGAAATTCGTATTTCCAGTGATATTTTAGCAAAATATTATAATTTAGATTATTTAATCGTTGAGATTTCAATAAAAATATTTTCTCTGATATTTTTGTTGAAATTATTGGTGGATTTTTTTGTATGAATGTAAGTGTAACTAGAACCACTTTTCAACTCCTTACTAATAAAATACAATTTCAGTTATTATAAAATAATCCATCATAATTATTTATATGAATTCGTTATAAAATATTTAACAATATTCATTATAAAATATATATCAATATTCATTATAAAACATATAACTAATTCGTAACACAGTACATTTTCCCTGTTAAAGGGTTCGTTACATATTTAAGTATCATGAATTGTTATGAAAACTGACAAAATTATTATTAATTCTACAAAAAATATTTATTACATTTTTGGTGAAATTTTAATGTGTATCTAGATATTATTAGAGCTATTTTTCAACTCATTACCACTAAAACCCTGTTTAAATTATTTATCCTAAGTTAATTATCCGTGATAAAGAATTTGTTATCTATATTTGTTTTACTAAAACTTGTGTTTAAAATTTATTTTTTCCCTGTTGTGTTAACACAACACGAAAAGATAAATGTTTAATACTTTGCGAAAATTCAAGTTTTAGTCCCAATAGAAGACATTTCAATAAGAAAAAATTGGACAGATTGTTATACGTTTCTGTAGTTTGCACGTTAGAGGAAATTATAATAGTTTGGCAAAACGAGTAGTTGTATTCTTATTAGAATATTCTGGAAAATGCAACACTATTTTTTGTTTTGATTCGAAATAATTTTCTAGAACTTAAGTAATCTTATCTTAAAGCAATTTTGAAATTCTGATATTAATATCACATAGAGTAGCTTATTCTAGGTGAGTTTGGCCAGTTTTTATGGAATCTAAAATTTCTGATGATGATGAAAACTTTCTTTAACGATTACCATGATTAAAATTTAAATATGGATTACTTACAGCGATGTACTTATCCATTTTCAAACTGCGCATACTTTCGTTAGCATGATTTCTAGAAAAGTACTGTTTTCTTAAACTTCAAACGATAGCTTACAGAGCGTCTTAAATTTTTAACATTAAAATAAAATTCCAAGCATTTTAGAATTCCGTCGGCTTGTTTATTCTTTTCACTGAACAGCATTTTTCACAAGCATTGCCAGATTCCTAAAGATTTACAATTAATCATCAACTATTACACAAAAAAATAAACGAAATAAAATTAATAAATTATATTTATCAAAGACAAAATCGTTTGCTTTTAACTTTTAATAGTAATTCAATTAAAATAAAAATAGTAGAAAATATAAAACTTCTGAAAAGAAATAATCTACTAAATGTCTGTTAACAGATTTAGATTATGATGTTTACCAAACGATTTCGTTTCCCTGTATGTTTATTCTTTTTGTCAGAACACCATAGCTAAGTTTTAAGTTTCATAAATTTAAAAAAATGCAATCATTCTTATTGGATGCTAAGTTGATATCAATTGATTGGCCGAATTTCTTGGCGACTAAATTGGAGATCATTTGGCAATGAATCTACAACGAAATGGAAATATGCCGTAATTTTTGCTGCGACTTTCTTTCCACAAATTTAATAAATAGTCGTCACTTAAATGAATCTCTCAAATTTGAAATAAAATACCCGATTCTCTAAATGCAGAAAAAATTAACCCTTTTCATTTAAATTTCGAAAAGCTCTAACCACTTGACATACGAATTTATTTAACTTTCTAATTAGATAACTCATCCTATTTTCGTAATTTATTGTTTATTTGATTTTTTAAAATAATATATGGAGCATTTGGGATACAAAAGCGTTTCATACTGATATTTTCGTATTTAAATATGTGGCTTAATTGCAGACTTGAAAATAAAAAATCAGTAATTCGATGCTAGTGTCAAACACGTCATTGTATGCAAAGTGGTTAATGGTGATGTTTACTTTTTCTTATTAGATATACTCTCTGCTCTTTTTTTGGATACCATCAGAAATATAGTTATATTATTATGACTCGTGTATAATTTATTATATAATCAATAAAATTATTACGTTATCAGTACAATTATGATATAAATACACATTAATTTTTACTACGTTTACCTTAATTACCAATTTATAAATAATTAAATTTTAAATAAATAATGTGTTTTTAATTTTTTCTGTGCATATGATTTCTTTATTTATCGAAAATACCAACTATTTTAAGTTGAAAATTGATTCATGGTTTGAATTTTTTTTACTTATAGTTTATCGTAAAATTGACGAAGAGAAGCAAATAAGAGTTTATCTAAAATGATACATTATCGAAAACTACAGCATGATTCTAAATTATCTAATATCGAAGATAAAATATAAAAAAAAAGAACTTGGGATATTCTTTTTATTATTTATTGAAAAAAATAAAAGAAAAAATCGAAAATATTGCCCACGTTCCTAATATCTATTCAAAAAACAATTAGTCTGAAACTATCAACTCGCTGATTTTTTTTCAAGTTCTAAAACTTATCTTCGATATTAATGGCACAAGATCGATGCCTCCTCTTTTGTCGATGTCATCAACTTTTTAAATTGTGCCAGAACTAAACTTTGTTTTCTTGTTTTACCGATAAAAAACATCCAACTGAAACAGAATGGCATTTTGATTCTATACGATAAGTTGTCAAAAACAATAAATAGAATATAATCCAGATTTTGTTATTCAAATGTTTCAAATTCCAATTCCTTTTAATTAGTATAGATATTCCTTAAATTAAATATCTATACAAAATGTTTTTGTATAGATATTCAATTTTCTATTTCTTTTTCCTTGTTTTAATAACATTACCTTTCCAGTAATTATTTAAAGAAAAAAATATGAGGGATACGAAACTCTTTATAGCGGCAATCAGAATTGATCTCAAGTATTTGATATCACTGTGTGATCAATTGTTCTTAAACTTAACTCTAGAATCTTTAGCATCTTATACCTTATGAATAGATTATGTTTATTTCGTCAATTAAATTGTTTGTCGATTTATTTATTATTATCATGTCAGAACACGATGTTGTTTTGGGGATGAGACTTTTGCCTTTAGCAAAAATCAGTATGGGAAAAATAATAATTTATTATCTTCATGAGCATCGCAAAAAAATTAGCTTTTAATAGCGTGTTGCCATTGCATTTACAAAAACTCTGATTAAAGAAAAATAAGTTAATTTCTACAGCAAGAAAAATTCCAATTAATTTCTACAGCTACCTAGAAAAAATGCCATTTTGATCACGCGATTATACGATATGAAATAAATAGGAAATGTGATGTTTTTTTTTAAAACTATAAATGCGATACAATGTTTTTTGGATCGTTTGCAATACTAAAGTGATTCATTTAATGAAACAATTAAAATGAATACAAATATAATTTAACTTGCACGAGCATGTGGCAGTTCAAGAAATTACGTTCTGACATGTTACATTGAAATATGCATAGCGAGTTCCATTTTAATTTATTTCTTTAATTCTTTTCACCTTCTTTCTTGTAATTTAATGGCGTTTTAAATAGTACGTCAAGCCCTCCCTGTCATTTCTAACCATATTTTTTAACTTCTTTAATTAATTAATTTTTGAATTAAGAGTTATTGTTAAAAATTTCTATAAAGTTATCTAAAACAGTAGTAAATCAATTTGCATATATTTGACTGTGGCCATTTGGGTATAAGAAATAAGAACAATTTTTGTTCCATTTTCGGTAATGTATGTGACTACTAAAATGTTAGGGATGATTTTCTAAAAAAATGTTTGGAAACAGTTATATTTCTCAATATTTGTTTAAAAGAAGATTGAAAAAATCATATATGAAACTGGAATATGCCAGCTAAGTGTTAAAATCAAATTTCATTTTAACCTTTATTTACGATTTAATTTAAAATAGTATTTTAATTAACTACAAATCATTGTAAATTTTCTTATAGAACATACTTTATGCTTTTTCAAATTATAATTGTATGATTTAAAACAGTTTTTTTTTGCTTATGTTTAAAATAATAATCCTCCATTTTTTTATTATTTTTATTTAATATTTGCTATGTTTCCATAGAAAGGATAATTAAAGTAATAAATATTTGAATAATTAAGATTTATTTTATGAGAAAAAACAAAAAAGAATGTGTAACATTTAACTAAATAACCGAAACTTAATTTTTTTACTAAATCAATAAGATCCACAATCAATTTTGACAGTCAAATATTTCAAACGATTTTTAATGTCATGAACAAAATTATTTTATTTGTCTGGTAACGTGTCGAGTGACAATGAAAGCTTCTGTACTGGTAGCGTGTCCATGTTTTATATACTGCAATGCCAAAATTGATTACGGAAAAAATAATTTGAAATATATTAACCGCTCATATTTTAACACAAATTAAGAACACTTAATGGTATTTAAGTAAAACATTAATCATGTACCAATAATAATTTATAAGTTCTCTAAGTACTGTGCAATTATTACAAAGAATAGCGATATGAACTGAGGTCCATTATACACTGATGAAATTATAAACATCGAGCAGAATGCTGCTCTTTTCCAGTCACAATATGTGTTTTACACGCTATAAGTAGGAGGATCGTAGCAGACGTGTACTCCCTTATATTCTTATCTATATGTCGGCAATGTTGAAAATCAACTCCTCGCCTTTTAAAATCAATTATAACAAAAATAAGATTAGGATGACCTACAAAATTAGGTCGGTTAATACGGATGTCGGATAATGGGGAACTGGATACTCGGAAGTAACCTAATTTAATCGAAAAAAAACTAATGATATAACAATTACTTCTTTAGTGCCATTCTAATTTCTTATCCTTGATGATGTCGTATCCACTTTTTACCATCGAAAGAGGGATTCAGTAGTTTCTGAGGGTATGGACCCCTGAGCACCCGAAGGCAGAAGTTTCACTTCTAGCTCATATGAGGATGAAACACACACCCACATACTTGCACAGCCCCTTTTTACAGGGGGCACATTCACAAATCTCACAGATAGAACACAGAAGAGCAACCATGCCCGAACCGGGACACACAGAACACGAGGAAGACGCGCCACCTTTGTGCCAGAAAGCCGGCATTTCTTATTCTTATTTCCTTATTTCGCAGCATTTTTACCTATATTATTTTATTAATTTTTAACATCTCATTTGGAAATTTTAACACTTTTAGTAATGGTTTAGATATATTTTTTATATAATTATAGGATAAATCTTATGCGAATACTGTATTAATTATGCATTTAGGATGCACAAGTAATAATATCGCCATTGGATCGGTATCGTATATATCTGAAATGTCATATACTAATAATATAGAAATTATGCTTATAAATAATTTGTATGACATCAAGTATGCGAGTAATAATTTCAATAGTAACATAGACGAGAATCAGACAATTGTTTACTAACAACTTAGAAGTTTTGGCAATCTATTGAACGATAGTTCAAATATTCATTAAGATTTTGACCATTAAATCAGTTACACTGTGGTCACCATGGAAATACAGTACGTCAATACCTTGTTACACAAGCATGATGAAGTCAAACTATGGCGTTTGATCAAGTGAACCAATGTAGTAGGCATTATAGCAAATACTCTAATGACGAATATAATGCCAAACTGGAGGGTATATAAATGCCATCTATTTGAAATAGGATAATGCCAAATTTTTTAAAAAAATATTAAAACGATTTTATAGATGTAGCTATTTTTAATCCAAAGATAACAACAATACTTGCGTCATATAAATCAGGGAATTGAATTTTTCCAATTCCGTATGCCTTAAAGATGTCGTCAAAAGTGATAGCAATTTTTAGCATGTCAGAACATGATATTGATTTGGGAAATGAGTTTTATGGCGTCAACAAAAGTACGTAGGCAAAAGATAAAAAAAATTATTATCTGCACCAGCATCTCAAAAAAATCAGCTTTTAATAATGCGTTGCCATCTCCTTTACAAAAGCTCTGAATAATAAAAAAAAATCATGACTACTGAAAATAAAACCTAGAAAAATATAATTTTGAGCACCCGATTACATGAAATGAAATAAATAGGAAATGCGATTTTTTTTAAACATTAAATGTGGGGCAAAGTTTTTTTTGGATCGTTTTCAATACTAAAGTGACTCATTCGATGAAACAATTAGGATGAATAAAAATATAATTTAACTTGCACGGGCACGAGGTGCTTGGCCTTTCAAGAAATGATGTTCTGGCATGATACATTGAAATATGCATAGCAGATTTCACTCAAAGCTAAAATTAATCTTTATTTTTTTAAATGAAATGTTCAAGAAAATACCCTTTTTTTTAAATAGAAACATTTTGTATAAAATACAAATTCATATTAAATAAAAATTGTATTTAAATTTCCTTATTCATCAATTTGAAAAAAAAAACATCTTACGCATAATATTTTACATATACCCTTGGTGCTGAGCTGATGTTAAAAATATATATACATATAATTTTGTTGGTTGTACTGTGATTGATATTCTATGTTTGTCTCTCTCGTGCTGACACTTGTTTCCTACACGATATATTTTTGAGTAATGACTTCAGCTTGACCCTCTACTTCTCCCCCTCTTTACAGGCTCATAATATTTGGTCTAGTCGTAGCTTGCTGTCAGCAACAAATTTATCATTTTTTCATGCAAATTGGTTTCTTTCAGTACTATTCCATCAATCATAGAAATGAGCTCAGATATAACATTAATTCATTTCTATTTGAAATGACTTTGCCTGAATTTGATACATCAGCATGATAATAAGTCGTTAAGATACCAGTTACATAGTTCCCACCATTTGGAATTATGCAAGTAGATTCAAAATAAAGTATGATGGTAGGCTGTAGTATTATGATACATTGCATCGCTTATAATATTCTTTATATCAATTTTTTATATCTTTGATATATGATACACTTTAGCGTTTTCTTACAAAGTCATCATTCATGAAAGATACAATAAAGGGTGTTCTGAAATTTGGAAGAATCACGGTTGTCATGTGGTAAGGTCTCAGCTTGTGAGCCGTAATGTTTCAAGTTCGAAACCCAATTCCACTGAATAATCGTCGTGTAAGGGGGTCAGGAATGGTGGAATGGTGTTGTGTGGAAAGGGGGGGTACCAGCTCAGGCGTCATTCTCGTCATCTAACGGCGATTCAAAATTACGAGGTAGATCCTAAAATAGACCTAGTGTTTCTTACAACGAGTTTGTTCTGTGGAAAGGGGTGTGCCAACTCAGGCGTCACTCTCGTCATCTGACTGCGATTCAAAATTACGAGGTACGTCCCAAAAGAGGTCAAGTGTTGCTTTACAACGAGACTAAACTAAATTAATATAACTAAATTAAACCGACCTTTACATAAGATTCGATTTGAATTTGCTTTTAATTATGCAGTAAAACCTTATCATCCCTATTAAAACATTTGACGGTTGATTGATCATGATTGGTAATACTTTAAAAGGTACAACTATGTTTTTTTTTATTTTTGAAATATATTTTTAAAATTATGAAAGTCTGGATACCACAGTTAAAAATTTTATAATTGACTCCCTAGTTCGAGTGATTTAACACCACTTGATTTCTTTTCTATGCCAAGAAGAAAATTAACATGTATACATTGAAGAAGAAAATTCGATGCCGAATCAAAGGAACACCAGCCCATTTATGCAAATTGATCATAAGAAATTTCGACAAAAGAGTGTGTATGTATGCAAAGTCGTGAAGGCCATTTGTCATACATGTTGTTCCATACATAACCCTATCCTATGCACATTGAGATTCAATAAAAATATAACATTTTAGAAAAAAATACACTGTGGTTTTTATTTGATAGAAATTTTGAGTTTAAATGTTTTTTTATCATGTAACTATCCATTTTTTACATCCCTAAACAAATGGTTTCTTTAAAGGTTTTCCATTACTTTATTGAACAAAAGGTGGTAAATTCAAATCTTAAGTTAATTCTTTGAGATTCTTTAAAAGCCTAATTTCTTTAACATAAAAAAATGACGGTCAAATAAAATTAAACATAAAATACTCTTTTTAAAAAAACAAATCCATTTTTATAAAGATAATTTCAAAATTTCATAAAATATTTCTTTTTAATAATTCTCACCATTGTTACTAAATTTAGTTTTACTTCACGTCACTGCCAAAAAATAATCATAAATTTGCTTTTACTTGAAGATAAGAAAATAAAAAAAAGAGAAAATGCAATATTCGATCACAAATATGAAACTATCGTGCAAGATTATTATTATTTTTAAGTCATTATTTATCTTAAATTATTTAAACCATCAACCAATTATTTAAAGCTATTTGAACAGTTCCGAAAATCTTATGCCGATCTCTATACATGTCTCTCTTTCTTTACACACACGCACACAGACACGAGAGAGAGAGAGTTATTATTTTTTTTTCAATTTTTGCAGCTGTCAAACAAAGTTTTCGAGCTCTACCGATTTTGAGATGAAATAACAATTATGATGTCATAGTTCTTCGTCCGCCTTTTATAAACATATCTACTGTCATAGGAACATATATAATAATAAACTAATACTGGTAATACCAGGTAAACCTTTTAAAAACGCATCTGCCGTCAAAGAAGAATACGCAATAAGCAAGGCTGGTAGAAGTAAGTCAACCATTTAACTACACATCTACTGTCAAAGAGTCATGGATAATAATAATAAAATACTGGTAAAAGCAGCTAAAATATTTTTTTCCTGTAAATTTCGAAGACATCAAAACATCCTAACCAAAACAACATCATGTTCTCAAATGATAATAAACATGAAATACCTCAAATCTTATTTGAATAAAACAATTGATAATTGGTCTTAATGATGCTATTCTGTAAATTATTTTCAACAGGAATCACAACAAGCATTTCCCTATTCAACAATGAACTAATAATTGTGTGAACATTTATTTCACAGAAGATCCATTCGCAAACAATCCGTTGAAAATGACAAATCAGGCACTTTGTAGTTTAACTTATTCATCGTTTCCTCCGAAATAGGAAAAGCCAGCTAAACGGAAATTTCAGCTCCGGAATGGAATCAACCAGGTGAGCTTCGAAAAGCTGAAACAATGCACGAACAATGTTTTGGATTTCTATACTACAGAGCGAGGAAAATGCATATTTTAGAGGTAAAATATAGTAGATTTACTGCCAATTTACACTTCTAAGCCCCAATTCATTTCGAATCGTAGTGTAAAGTAGTGCTTTAAATATCTGGGCTAGTTTTATTAAAAATCGCTTTATTATACGGTTAGACAAATGTTAATAGAGTTAAAACAGTTGATATTAAGGAGTTATTATAATTGTTTAAAATGGAAAAATTTCGAGATAGAAGAATAAAAGTTTTTTTTTTATATCTTACTATTAGCTCATACTCTTCATATACACTGGAGTGACAAAAGTCCTGGGATGACTGTTAATATCGTGTCGGTCCTCCTTTTGCCAGGCGGAGTGCAACAACTCGACGTGTCATGGAGTCCACAAGTCGTTGGAAGTCCTCTGCAGGAATATTGAGCCATGCTGTCTGTATAGACGTCCATAATTGTGAAAGTGTGGATGGTGCAAGAGTTTGGGCACGAATGGACCTTTCGATGATGTCCCATAAGTACTCGATGGGATTCATATCGGGAGATCTAGATGGCCAGATCATGCGCTGGAATTGTCCGGAATGTTCTTCAAACCAATCGCGAACAGTTCTGGCCCGGTGACATGGCGCATTGTCATCCATAAAAATCCCATCGCTGTGTGGGTACGTGAAGTCCATAAATGGCTGCAAGTGATCTGCAAGCAGCTGAACATAACCATTTCCAGTCAGTGATCGGTTCAGTTGCACCAGAGGACCGAGTCCATGCCATGTAAAAACAGCCCACTCTACCATCAGCTATGATGCCACCATGTTAATGCTCGTCGTGCCGCCATAAATCGCGAAAAACCTGTTCACATGAATAACTTGAACACAAATGAAAGCTCTGAAAAACGAACTGCGCATTTATACTTTTTCGCCGCGATACTACTGCCATCTGTATATTTGTATATTGCTATCCCTTGACTTTTGTCGCTTCAGTGTATATATATAGGAAGTCAGATAGTCAGTTATATACTTGCTCTACCTTTTATTCTTATTGAAATATGAAAAGCAGCTATGGAATCGCCATATCCTATATAGAAATTTAAATTAAATTATTCAATGAAATTTTAATTTGTTTAACAAATAGCAAATTTCCCCACAAATATTTTAAGTGTATTTGCTCAAAATTTCCTTCATTATAAAAATACGATTAAAATAAATTCAATATAATTAAATAGAATAAATATTTATAAAATTAAAAATAACTGAAATTTTTCTTTCCTTTTTAAAATTCTTAATTATTTCCTTGAATTATATACATATATAATGATAGTTTTTCAAAATTCTAAGTCAATTGAACGATGTAAATAAGTTTTTAATCCAATAATCACGTCTAAAAGCCCTTTTAATTAGACCAAAAATTCACGCATAGTTCACAAACATCCCAATGTTTTTGTGTAATCTTAATTGAATAAATAAAATATTTAATTTCCTTTACTCAAGATGCTAATTTGATTAGATAAATAATGGCTCTATACTAAACCCTAATGCGCCAAAAGGCCAATAAAACAAAGTTAATTTACAAGAACTAGAAAATATGTTTATTTCAATATCCTGCTGATACATTTGGAATTGAGTTTATCTGTTTGAATAACGAGTCCATATTTCTGAACAATAGAAGTCAAAGAATCTAATCACTGCTATTTGCACTTTAGTAAAAGTCAACAAACAATATTATGGCTATTTATAAGATAAACCATTCAAAATGATATTTAATAACATTAAAAACAGACTACGGTAATGTCGTTTAATGACTTAAATTTCAAATTAATCAAATACTTGGATTTTCATTGTTACGGTAAGAAATAAACCTATTAAATTAATTTTGTGCAAACTGAGTACAAACACACAATAATTTTTACCTTATGCCATGTTTACATTTAGCCTGTTATAGCACAAATAGACAGCGCATGGGTAGAAAGAGATTACTTTATGTTTGTCGCAACTTCATATGATAGATTCTAGCCTCCCATGTTTGGCTATAAATTGCTGTTTTGGCGGATCTGAATTTTTCCTTTTCACTGCTTATAGTATTAAAATTATGGGTATTTACACAAAGAAATTTAGTAAAATAAAAAAGTCAATATACCTAAAGGTAGAAAATTTTATAAAAAAGGACAAATGATTTTTTTAAAAAATCGCATTGGAAAGGTCAAAGAGCGAAAATTCTCGGAATTAATAAATGATTAGTGATCAATTTTTATACATAAAACAAAACAAAAAACCACCAATTGTTTTCAAGATAAGTAAGAAAAATTACCTTAGAGTGGTTTCTGGTTGTCCCATCGAAACTCTCGCATCGAACGAACATGCACTCTTTACTTCTCGCCTTATAACAGACCGAGCGTAAACAAAGTGGTACATCAGTTTTGATATCCTCAAAATACACTCGTTATAAATCTAAAGATTTTCTAATAAATAAAGCTATAATTAATTTCTTTTATTATCTTGAGTCATAAATAAATCATCTATATTTCCGAATACTTTATATTTATTATAAGTAATAAAAATATAAATTTATTTACTAACAAAATATAAGAAAAAATATGAAAACTAAACTGAGAATATGTTTAATCAGTATTACAGAGTTCCAAACGATTTTTTTAATGCATTGAAACTGATTTATTTTTAACTGAAACGATGCCAGCAAAGGGGAATTGAATTCCTCTTTGGATTGGAAATAGCAAAAAAGTTAAAGTGCGACAGTAAATAAATGATGCAATTTTTTTGGTCGAAACATTCTTGGTAAATGTTTGTGGCGACATATTTAGTGATGCATAAAATGAAATGATTTCTAAGATAGCAGCTATGAAAAAATATGACACTAAGTATCAAGAAAAATGAGCAAAATTCTTACTAGTATGATAGAAATCGAATTATTTTGATCTTACAGACATATTTGATGCCTTTAAAATGGAAACTACAAAAAATTATTTTTTTTTATTTCTAATGGATGGTTAAATTGAGCAGAAGATATAAATTATTTATCTATTAATAGAAAAAATATTTTTTGGCGATCTTCTTTTGCAATATCCATTTTTTAAAGAATATAAATTTAAAAATACTAAAAATAATGATTAAAATGAATTTTGCTAGGCATATTTCAATGTATCATGTCAGAACATAATTTCTCGAACGGCCAAGCACCACGTGCCCTTGCAAGTTAATTGCTACATCGAAAGAGTCACTTTAGTATGGCAAACGATCCAAAAAAATTTGTCTTGCATTTATGATTTAAAAACCCATTTCCTATTTATTTCATTTCATATAATCACGTGCTCAAAATGACATTTTTTTAGGTTTTATTTGATGTAATAATGATTCTATTTTTTTAAAAATCAAAGCTTTTGTAAATACATTAACAACGCGTTATTGAAAACTGATTTTTTGAGATACTCGTGCAGATAATAATTTTTTATTTTTCGCCTACGGATTTCTATTCATGACAGAATACCTCATGTTCAACAACATCATGTTCTGACATGATAAAAAATTCCTGCTAAACTATTTTTAATCAAACATAAAAATATTTATATTTATATATTACTAGAAATATATGGCAACCAGTGGTTTTGTTGAAAATGTTGATTATGTTTAATTGTTGTTAAATATTTTATAGAAAACTAAAGTGTTTCAAAAGTAAAGTTAGAAAGTTTAACCATGTTATTTTATATAACCATGCCGTTTATAACTATTGGATATGAGAAATATTTTTGTGTGCAACTACAATCCAAATTAATTCTTGTCTTATGGAAATATATTGTGAAAAAATTATAATAAGTTTATTTTAGAATTGAGTATGTTATTTTTAACCATTGCCTTAATTCTTAGACTTAGCTGTGAGATAATAAATATTATGCTTGATTCCTTATCTTTAAAGAGAGAAATAAATAGTTCCATATTGTTATGAAATTCAAAATCATTTCAGGATATCCATGTGAATAGAATAATCACGAAATTTAACAATTACGATTATCATTACTGAAATTATAAAAAAAAAATCAGAAGATTCAATATTGGACGAATTAATTTAATAAATTTGAATTTCATTGAAAAAATAAGATTTTTTTAAAAAAATTTGGAAAGAAATTTAATTAAAATACAGAAGAAAAAAATGCCACTAAATTAATATTAAAGAGAAATTTCACCTTTAAGGAAGATTAAACTAATTTTTTGCAATGCAATATTCAAAAACTATCTGTGTTTTTAATTAAGAAATAATTTATTCCATTTTTTGAATTAGCGTTTTGCAGATCTTTAATTTAATTCAATTTTTTTAAAGATTTAAGTAGAATTTGATGAATGCAAAAAATATCTAAATTGAATTATGTTTATTTGTTTATTAAAGTATTAATTTTTATTATTATGTTTAAATAATTTGGAATTAATAAGTTAAATTAAACATTCAACTGAAATTATTGTTGTAATTATTTATTTGATTATCAACATTTGTGATCAAATTTGTTTAATGATACTCATCTAAACTCTGAAAAAACAATTATAACAATCATAATTCAATTATTTTATTTTATAAAATAATGGTTAATTTAATGAATGTATATAATTTAAATAAAAAATGAAATAACTTGATATGCATAATTCTATAAAAATGACATATTTATGCATATTCTGTAAATATTCTGTGCTCAAATTTTTCATATTTCTACGTTCTTAATGATAATGCACTAATTTAATAAAATATAAATTGTTAATTAATGATCAACTAATAAATTTCATTGACATTAACTGATGATAATATCAAGAAAATTATTTGTAAACAAAAAATAATGAAATTAAAAATGCCAATATTTAATTTTAAAAAAAGTTCTTTCCAGAAACCTTTTCATTACTGTTTCATAAGTCTAATTTAATAAACAGACATAGATTTTTTTCAATAAAATACTTTTCTTAATCTTCATTTTTACTAGAAAATAAATATTTATTTTTTAAAACTTTTAATTATTTATTAAAAGTTTTTTTACTATCAAGCAAAACTTTGTTCTAAGTTACTGTATATTTAAAAATATTTAATCGTTATTATATTATAGAAACTATTTATTTTCCTCTACGATCATATAAAATCATTGAAAAAACATTTATAATATAGTCAATAAATCAAAATATGGATAAAATAAGAATCAGTATTTCTAACTAAAAAGAATTTTTAATCGATTTATAATATATCACTTTATTGACATATATATTTTTCATAATAAAATAGTATTTAATATTCTAACGTCTCTTTTGAAATTTGAGTATTTTCGCTAAGAATATACTCAATTTAAGCTAAACATTAATAAAGAAATGATAAAATATAATCATTAAATAAACATATTAAGATATTTATTGGCAATTTTGATCAAAAGAAATAACTGTTTGTATCTGATATGCAAACGATTAAATTTAACGTAACAGACAAATTCACTTGAAACTGTGACATAACGGAGAAGTCATATTTTATAACGGAACCCGCTAATTAAGAAACTAAGTTGTAAATTAATATGAATATTTCGTCATATATAAAATCGTTTATATATTCTCGGTTCTTTTAAAAAATAATGAACTTTCCTATTAAAGAAATTTCATTTTATTTAAAAGTTAAGAATTTTAAAAATTCCATTTACCTCAATTGAAGTATCAATATACACAAAATCAGTATGCGTGTAAAATTATTTAAATAAATACTATTTTCCTTCTTACCTTATTTGTTAAAGGATCTATTCATCTTCAAAATTAAGGATTAAAAACCATTCCAAACTTTTATTTAGGAAACCGAAAGAATTAATAGTTATATATAAATAGTTATATATAAAATATTATATAGTTATATAAAATAGAAAGAATTAATAGTTAAATATAAAATATGAGAATTTTCATTTATAGTTAAAAAGCATACGGAAATTTGAAAATTTTTACCGCTTCTCGTTACACAAAGCATGCATATTTTCTCTATATTTATTAAATCAGATTTTTAGGAGATGTAGACATTTTTTTCTTACATCAATTTTTTTCATGTTTAGATTGACAGTACCAAGGAGATAAATAAACCAAAAATATTTTTAAATATTTATTTTTTTTGTAGATATTGAAAAGGATGCAAACGAGGAGATTTTTGTTTGAATAATTGGTTAAGAGTCCTGTTTGAAATGGTGATTACTATCTTCCAGGTGCATTTTATTTCAGATACTACAAAGAAAGGCTAGATAAGATTGACTCACTTGGAGGTTTTTTCTAATGGAAATTGAAACTTCATATGAATACTTGAGTATTTATAAAAAGTTAAAGTAGTCAAATCTAAAATGTATCAAGACTTAAATAATAATACTATAAATTTCACTTACATTTTAATAGAAGAATTCGAAAATCATTGGATTTTTTTTTGACTAGAAGGTAATGAATCCTTATTAGTAAAGGCATTTTTTAAAAATGTTATCTACCTATCTACCATTTTGAGTATCATTTAACAATTTGCATAATTTACATCTTGATGATACTAATACTAGCTTTTGTTTTTTGTGAAAACGTTTTTAAAATTAGAAGACACTTTACAATGATAATCCTGTAATCTTATAACAAATAAAAACATTTCAGGAATATATTCTAAAAATATTTCGATATTGTTGTATTTCAAATCTGAAATCCTTTCCGAAATTTAATTTGAAATTTTGGCATATGATTTAAACAAACGACAAAAAATAGCATTCTTTTTTTATTGATAAACTTCAGTTTTACGAGTTTTTATTTTACACATAAAAATATTTTCTAATAAAAAACTGAATTTAGTAAATTTTTCTTTTACAAAATTGACAACCGTTTTAGAAAATTCATAATTTCTTCATTCCAAGCTAGAATATGACTTTATGAAATTTGAGATCTCAATTGACATACCGTGAAAAATATTTAACATACAAAAAATATTAATTTTCAAATTTTTTCAAAAGATAATTTTCTACCGCCCGAAAAATTTTAATTGCAATTGCAGTAAATTAATTGTGAATAAAATAATAATGACGATATTATAAATAAAAATAAAAATACAGATTTCTAAGTAACTAAGACGTAATATGAATAAGCAATATCTGGAAGGATTTTTATTTTATAATTTACACTCCTTTTTAATGAGGAAGTTTTTTTTTTTAAATTTCAGATAAGGAGCTTATTAAAAAAACAGAACACCCACATTTATAAAATCTAAAGTTAGAAAGAAAACCCCCAGATTTTTTTAAATATATATATAGATAAGAGCAATTATAGAGTATAGCAGAATAGAAATTACGTTCGTACTTAATTTTCTTTTTAATTGAAAATCTCAAAATAACTGGACTAAAATACAATAAATGTTCTAAAGGATTTTTCTTATTTACATATTTTTCAAAATATTTTCTTATTTTGTCGCAACATTGATGAAGAATAATAAAAATTATTGATTTCAAAGAAGTCATTATCAAAGTAAAAAAAAACAAAAACCGAATTTTTTATTGTATTAAAGATAAAAGGAATGAAAAAAAGAAGTAATTATTTTAATTTTATTCTTCATCCTAAATAAAAAATAAATGACAAAAAATGTATTTTAAAATAACGTCTGAGTATTCAATATCTATTATAAATAAATCCATAAACAAAACCTCGTTTATTTTCCAGTTTTAAAAATATTCTTTAGTACATAATTCTATTTAAAAGTATCAAAAAATGATAGCTCATCTTTTGCCGTTGTCTTTAACTTTTGAAAAACCATGATATTATATGAGAGTTGTCTTAGTCATTGAAATTAATCAACAAAATAAAACCTATCTATATTCTAATTGTATGCTTTGATTTACTAAGGAATTATTTTGAAATCTGATTCTGGTGTTTACATGTTTCATAATACAGTTTATTAAGAAATTTTAATTCCGAAATAGCCCAATTATCTTTGGAACAGTTCCACATTATTTGGGAGTTCCATTTCCACTTTTACTGCTTTGTTTGATCTTCTTTGACATTGCCAGCTCAGTCATTATCAACAGAAATAAATATTTTTAACGATCGTATTAAAATTTGCTTTTCATCACTTAACATCTGAGGCAATTAATGTAATATTCTCATTTCGTGCGTACGCTTGCTTCAAAATTATTATGTTATAAATATCAAAATGGAATCTGCTATACATATTTTAATGTATCATGTCAGAACATCATTTCTTGAGCGGCCAAGCATCACGTGCTCGTGAAAGTTCAATTATAGTTTTATCCAATTAAATTGCTTCATTGAATGAGTAACTTTAGTATTGCAAACGATACAAAAAACTATGTCTCGCATTGATTATTTAAAAATGTATCTCATTTCCGACGTGTTTCATTTCATATAATCAAGTGCTCAAAATGACATTTTTCTAAATTTTATTTGCTGTGGTCATTAACTTTTTTTTTTAATCTGAACTTTTGTAAATGCAATATAAAACGTTATTAACAGATATTTTAGATGTTCGTGCAGATAAAAAAAATATAAATTTTCACCTACGGATCAATTATTTTTATTTCTAACATGCGGATTTTTTATCATGCCAGAACATGATGTTATTTTGGGAATGATAGTCAACAAAAATCCGTAGGCAAAAATCAAAAAAACCCGTTGGCGACAAATTGAAATTTCATTATCTGCACATGCAAAATTTTTTTAAGAAATCAGCTTTTAATAACGCGTTGCCATCGCATTTACAAAAACTCCAGTTTTAAAAAAAATTATTTCATCAATACAGTTAATAAAACCTAGAAAAATATCATTTTGAGTACATGATTATATCAAATGAAATAAATAAGAAATGCGATATTTTTTAAACAACAAATGCCAGACAATTTTTTTGGATCGTTTGCCATAACAAATTGAATCATTCAATGAAAATATTAAAATGAATAAAGAATGTAATTTAACTTGCACATTCACATGGTGCTTGGCCGTTCAAGAAATGATGTTCTGACATGATACATTGACATATGCATAACAGATTTCATTTTAATCTTTACTCATTACCTTTTGCAGAATATTTTCCAATTGTGTTGACGCCTAAAATTTCATCCCAAAAACTACATCATGTTCTGATATGATAGCAAAAATGATAGATTGCATTTTTCTCTACAAGAGAAAAGCCAATGATATGTAATTATTTGAAGGCATTACGTTTTGAATTATGCTTAGATAATAAATAGTTGTTAATATGCATTCATTCTCTACCATTTAATTTTAAGTGGTTAAATACTGAACCATCTTTATAAATTATTTCAAATTCTAATATAGTAACTTCTAATCTTCTTTTTTTATTGTTTACTGTACCTTTTGGTTGTCAATTTAACCACAGTTTATTATTTGAGTTTAAAACAATACATTTATAACTTGATACGCTCCAATTTTCTTTACTGCAAAAATAAATATATTTCAAGGAAAGGGGTGAACCCATTTGAAATAATACTTCATCAACATTTTAGAATATTTACTGATTTTCATGATATAATACCCTTATCTCTTAAATAAGTTTATATTTGCTGAATGGTGATAAAATATAGAAGATAGATTTTCATTTATCATTCAATCTTGCTTTTATTCCTTTTCAAATCGCTCAAAATAATATTGGTTGTTATAGCTTAAACTTTTAATTGATAATTAATTCATTCAAATTTAAACAATTTCTGTAAAACGGGTTTCAAATATTGTGTAAAATTATGAGATTTTTCATGGAATAGAGTATGGTTCTTTTATAAAGTAAATAGTTTCCACCATGTATCTTCCATGTTAGTATTCACCTTAAAAACTATTGTCATTATATAATGATAATACATTTAGTTAATAGGTTTCAAATAGTTAAAACTGTCAAGAGGATGATTATTTAAATCTTATTTTGGGTAATTTTCATAAAGAAATATTCATAAATTTACTACACAATTCTTATAAGGTAGGTAATAAACCAAAAAAGTGTTTTAATAGAATCAATAGTGCTCTTGATGATAAAGACATTTAGATTTTCCATAAAAATAACAAATGAATAACCAGAAAACTTACATGCATCTTTTGCTAATAAACCATCTAATGAAAAACAAATATTTATTAAAGAATGAACCAGAGCTTTAAAGGATATTCTCCAAAATCTTTGCACATGAACGCAAAATTAAACTAAATCTTAACTCAATTTCACAGTAAATTTTGAATATTAATACTATGGAAATAGGATGTTATGAATTGGATGTTTCAATAAGTGTGATATCAAAATAATACAAATTATTCTTCGAGAGTTTCCAATATAAATATATTTTAGAATTAAAACTAAATAAACGGAATTGACAAAACGGAACTTAAAACAAAACGGAATTGAAATGTTTATGGAGTAAATATTTTTTTTTAAACTTTAATTCATTCTGTAAATTATAAAAACTAAATAAATAGTGATTGCCTCTAAAAGTTTGAGTATAATTCTTTGAAAATTCTCCACTTACACAGAACAAAGAAATAGAAATAAAATAATAATAATAAAAAATCAGGTTTTAAAATTATCTATATGTAAAAAAGAATCGAAAAAAATTATTATATAAGAAAAATTATTACATAAAATTATTATAAAAAATCGATATATTTATTTATATTATTATTTTTTTAAATTCTCTGGGATAGTAAAAATGCACAAATGAAATATACGAGTCATGCGATTTGCTAAAATACCGTAGATATTTCTTTGAATTTTGTAATCTCTTGCTATGCATTTCTTCGAGAAAATTTGAAACTGATATCGTGGCAAATTTCAATAACAGTTCCAGAATGTGAACCAAGAATAGTTCAAAAAACATAAAAAAAAAACTGATGAAAACATTTTTTCTCTGCGTGTATTAATGTCTTTATACATAGCATACATAAGACTTTTCTTAGAATTTTTTTTCTGAATGATAAATAAACTTTTATAGCATTTTCATAAAAATACAGAATAAAAGAAGACAGTAATTATTAATCTAAAAACAGATAAAATAGCTAAGTATAAATTTAAAAGAAACGAAGCTTTTTCTAAGAATACATGATTTTTTTTATGAAAAAAGAATCTATTTTTAGCGGTTATTTCCTTTTATTTTTGCTTTAAAGCTATTATATTTTTCTCCAAAACACTATTATAAAGTATTTTTTTACAATAACAAATTATGTGATTGTTATCGTGAAGACTCATGCTTGAATTATGGATTCGTTTAATCAGTATATAACAAAATGAAAACTTTTAATTCGGAAGATTTAAAATATTTAGATTTCTTTTCATAAAAAGTCAACAATTTCTTTGAAATTATTGAACCATTTGATATTACTGGATGAGAGCTTAATTTTAAAAAATTTAATTATTTAAATGTACAATATTAACTTTCAGTAATGACTCGGATTCAATTAATGACTATTAATTTTAGATTTAAGATTCGAATGAATATTATAGATCTATCACCTTAAAATTGTTATTTATTTCACATTAATCAAAATATAATGCCCACTTTCAAATGATGCAGTAAAGTTACATTTCTGGCATTTAATATTGTTACTGATTAAAGAGTTTTATACTAAGATATCTTCAAACAGTTTCTTCCTGATTAAAATAATTCTAAGTTTAATATTAAATTAATATTTAAAATTTAAAATATTTTGTAAGAAATATTTCAAATATCTAATATTTTTATTTTTAATTTTCTGAAATATTTTTAATTAAAATCTGAATTAACGCCTTAACCAAAGGATTATTTGAAAACACTGGCATTTAATTTTGTTCAAATAAATAAACCAAATCAATAGATGTTTGGTTATAAATCCTTAATCATTTACATTTATATTTTTACTTCTCTTTTAGAATTCTATCAATATGTTCACTGGTTCTTCATTTTCAATCTTGTTAACCAAAAAATACTATTTAAATTATTTTATTATCTTCTATATTATATATTCCATTTGCCTTTTAAAATAAATTAAAAAATCAAATTGGTAATTACATAAGTTAACAAGTATTTAAAAAATGAAATAGCGTTATCAAAATAGTTAGAAATATTATTTAATTATTATAATGATAAATGAATATATATTAGTTACAGATGTCATAGTTCTAAATTTGTTTTATATATTCAATTGTTTACTAAATTTTCTATAATATTTTAATTTTTAAGAGATATTTATACGTCAATCAAAGTGGTATAGTAACATTAATTAGCATTTTGTCTTTAAGGTATTTTTTATAAAAATACTATTTTAGAGACAATTAGTTCCAAAATTGTTGTAAAAAAATGATTATTGTTAACATATTTACTCTTTCCAAATAAAAAGTTAGGGAGTTTTCTTTTTCTTATACACAAATAGCGCGTACATTTTTATTAATTTTGGCCAAGTGTTCAGGTTGAAATTTTGAATACACACACACATATACATACATATATGTATACACAATAGAATGACTTTTATTTGTATTACAGTAAAATTCTAATATAAGTAAACTAAGCCTCATTTGTTTAAGGAAAGACTCATGTCAAAGTCTTTCCTAAATTTAGTTCATATTTAGAACAATTTCCTAGAATATTGCATAGAATACTTTTCCATTTCAAATTCATTCATAAATTAAAAAAAAATTCAGCCCATATGTAAGATATCAACAAAATATACATCTTTTCATATTACTTTTGCTTCTGACTATAATCTGAAAAGAACCTTAAAGAAAACTTAGAATGAATTTCTTCATTTATAATTAAATAGTTTTCATTATATAAAATAATTTTTAAAAATAAAAAAAATGGTGATTTAAAATTTAAAAAAAGAAAAAAAAATTAATAAAACTTTCCAGGACTCATCATTTTAAAAAAAAGCAATTCACTATTTAATATTAAAAATTTTGTT
>JAOUZG010048052.1:1077932-1098927 GCA_026289955.1 Argiope argentata
ATATATATATATATATATATATATATATATATATATATGCGAAGAAAAGATATTAATAGATTTTTGTCTTTTTGAATGGAGAGAATACTTTATTAGAAACGAGGCTTTCCCCCTATTCATGTTTTGTTGATTGTTTTGATGTTTTTCTCTAAAATTATGTATATTTATTTAGTTGATTATATTTTATTATTTAACGTAAATAATAAAAGATTTCTAAATAGAAATTGCATTTGAAAAGAAAAGCTCATTATTTCTTTAATATTATTCTCTAAAATTCGGATTTAGTAACTAAACTAAGATACTTTTTCCCTAAGCTATAGTGTTTATTGATGATAGAAAATTTTTTTTAAAGATTGAGTGAAAAGGATATATTGTTAGAATTTTTTAAAATTGTAAATGCAAATTGATTTGTATCTTATAATAATTATCGCTTTATGCTCAGTTAGTTTCAAGTTTTTTATCAAATATACTGATATATATTTAACGCCAATGCCGCATTACACATGCTGACAAAAAGAGCATTAGAATCGCATAACAATGGGCGCTCTGTAACGCCATATGCAATATATGCCTTTTGAATATGTCACTAGAAGTCAGTATTTATTTTAAAAGTAGCATAGAAAAAAAACAATAAACAACCCACTATCAGCAATGGAAGTATATTCATTGTGTGATTGTTTCAAATATTAATTACGGTTCCAGCAATTAAGCCAACTTAGTTGTGGTTTCCATGGAGATGAAATATATCAGTATCCTGATATACATGTAAGAGGCAGTCAAACGGTGATGATTGAGGTCATGATTCACATCATCATACCAGATACACTGTTGACAAATGTGACGTCATTAGTAGCTGTCTTATAATGACTGAAATCGGTGGAAATCAATACTTGTTAGAAGCATAAAAACATTCCTGCAGATGCATAAGAAATGAAATATCAATGTCAAAATATAATTTAATTCATAAAGTCAATAAATATGTAACTAAATATTTGAATAATTTAAATACATAAAGTATTATTAAAATTGTTCGAGTAGTATTCTTAATTATATCAACCAGATATAAATTATAAAGAAATATATATTATAAAATAATACATGAAAAAAATAATAATACGTATTATAAAATAATATTATATAAATGTACAAGGTGGCCAGAAATAAAACACCCCTACTCTGACCTCCATGGATATCGAACTACTCAGTGTAAAGGCTCAAAATTTTGTACACATACTATTCAAAATATGGGGAAACGGATTTCACGAAAAAAAAAATTAGTTCCTGAAATCACCAATAGGTGGCGCTGCACAACTGGAACTATGATCAAAAGACACAAATAATAATAAAAATTAAAATGTTTATGCGGAATGGAATGCTTCCATGCTTCCTTTTTAATTTTTCTGCCCCTTATGGAAAATAAAAATAGTAAAGAAGCTAGAACTCCCGTTGTAACTGCAATTTCATACTGTAACCAGAAAAATTTGCATAAAGCATGGTTAGAAGCCATGTTAAAAGGTGGGGAATGTCATTCTTATTAGTGATGGCTGTCACGCTGCCAGAACGCGCTTTGCTTGTGAAGTTGTTTTACGAGAATAAAGGAAATGCTCCAGCAGCACTTCGAGAGTTTCGCCGACTTAAGGATTTGCGTAAGGGACCATTGCTTCCACAAGCTCTCAGGAGAATGATCGCTCGATTCGAGGAAACTGGACATCTTGGAGTTCAGCCTGGTCGAGGACGCAAACCGGTTCGTTCAGATGTCGTTGAAGATGTTGCCACCGGTATTGTTGAACAGTCAATGGATAATGTTTTAGGCTGCAGTAGTGCACGTGCAGTGTCACGACACTTGGGTGTTCCCTATAGCACAGTGTGGAACGTACTCAGAAAAATGGTGCATTGTTTCCCGTACAAAATCCGCCCTAATCAACAATTGCTGGCCACAGACAGGGAGATGCGACTGACCTTTGCATTGACATTTCTTGCTAGAGTTGAAGTGGATGCATCGTGGCCGTGGCAGATTCTGTGGAGCGATGAGGCCCATTTCCACCTCAGTGGAACAGTGAACACCCATAACTGTCGCATATGGGACACGACAAACCCCCGTACCTTCCAAGAGATTCCACTCCACTCACCGAAAGTTACAGTCTGGTGTGGATTCACAGCCACATTCATCCTTGGACCGTTCTTTTTCGAAGAGGTTACTTCCAATGGCCTTGAGACATGTACCGTGACGGCCAACAGGTACAAAAGGATGCTCGAAACATTTGTTGTACCCCATTTGCAGCAGCGCCAATGCCTTGACACCATTACTTTTATGCAAGATGGAGCACCTCCACACATTGGACTCCCTGTGCAATAGTTTCTTCGCCAACATTTCACCACTGACAGAATAATCAGTCGCGCGTTTCCGACAACTTGGCCATCTCGTTCACCGGATCTTAATCCGTGTGATTTTTGGCTTTGGGGACACTTAAAAAACCTTGTTTATCGAGAACGTCTGATAACCTTGGCAGATTTGAAAGAGAGTATCAGTCTGCATGTGAGAAGCATCTCAGATGACCAGTTACGATCCGCAGTTGAACAAGCTGTCCACAGACTTCACATTTTACATCTTCAGGAAGGGAACCATATTGAGCAGCATTCCCCGCATCGATAACGTCCTTGTTTCATGTATGCTTGGTACTTTCAAATAAAATGTGTTTAAAACGTGTTTTTGTGTCTTTTCAGCATACGTCCAGTGGTACAGCGCCACCTATCGGTGATTTCTGGAACTAAATTTTTTTTTTCGTGAAATCCGTTTCCCCATTTTTTGAATAGTATGTCCACAAATTTTCAAGCCTTTACACTGAGTAGTTCGATATCCAGGGAGGTCAGAGTAGGGGTGTTTTATTTCTGGCCACCCGGTATAATGTATTATGAAATAATCATATATCCCCTTTTGTAGAAACTCCCAGATATCTAGTTGTTTAATCATTATTTTACTCAAATTTCGTCAGCCATTTTGGAAAAGAATAAATATTGTTTCACAATAATATCGTTTGCTTTTTTTTATTTCTTTAAATATGTTATTTTAGCTAAGAAAAAATGAGACTGTCGAATAACACAAGGTTTTTGAAAATAATCGAACCATATTAGAAAATGATTTAAAAAAGAAAAAAAAAAGAAAAAGAAAAAAAAATTTATTTAAGTAATCACATTCTTTTTTGCTGATTCTGTATGATTTATTTTGTCATTAGATACATTTTAAATTTACATAAAAATCTATCATTAACTAAGAAAAAAACAGCTATAATTAAATGAATTCATTATCTTTTCACAATGCAGTAATATAAACAAAATGTTGGATGTATTCCAAGGTATAAAATTGCTTTATTGAATTTTTATCATAATTTATTCATGCAGTTTGCCAAATTTCTTTTGAAATATTTAAATATCAATGTTTTAATGATTATTAATTTTTCTTTATTATTTTTGAATAATAGCAAGAATACAGTAGACTTTTCGTCGATTGTTATTAATTCAGAATTTGTGTAAGCTGATATTTAATTATATTTTTCTCATTTAAAGTTTCTGATAGTTAATATAGTTAATATTTTAATACTTCAAAGCAAAAATATTATCTTTAATATAAACAAAAAACCACATGCTTCAATGAGGAATCTGACATAAACAAATGCTCTAACAGCAAGAAAATTAAACAAGTCTAAAACTTCAACAGTAAACGAACAAATAAGATTATTAGATATTATTTCTAACAAAATATCGACAAATAATTTTAGAAAATATTTTTGTTAAGTGTATTTATTATAAAAAATTAACTCAATTTAAATTATAATAATACTTTAGAATTTATGCAGATATTTTTTCGATTTAAATTGTAAAAATGCAACAAAAGTTTTAAGTACTTTTGAACAATTATAATAGCGAATTAAAGTCTTAAATATATAATAACCATAAAGCTAATTTTTTTCTCAGCTGAATATTATTGAGAAATATTTATGTTGTTTTAAAATGTGCAAATAATTGAATGAGCTTATAATAAAAGATATAATTATATTTCGTTTTAGTTGTATAAAAGGGAGATTAAATATTTATTTCATTTTAGATTTTCAATATTTTTTATGATATATCACTAACTCTATTATACATACATTTCCTTTTAAACTATTTAATACAATTTTAAGGGACTTTTATTGAATACAAAAAGTAAGCAATACGATTGTATAGTTTGTTTATATTTTCAGATTATGGATTTTAAAATATATAAATGTAGAGCATTTTTATTCCGTATCTTATTTGAATGCATAATACGTACTGATACTTGAAAATTAATGCTTAATTACCATTAATTCAAGTACAGTTACTTTATTTTATTTTATTCTTTAAAGATGAAAACGGAAAGAAAAATAAATGTCTAAAAGCTTTTTTAAATGTCTACACTTTTATTTCATTACAAATTAATTTATTATTTAAATGAATAATTCTTTGATAATTATTTAACTTATGATTCCATTAAATGGCGTCATCAACAAATTAAATGTCGTCAGACATTTTGTGCACAAATGGTGTAATGTCATTATTCCTCTATAGAGTTTTCAGCGTTTCAGCAAAGAGTATATAAGAACCATTGTGTTATTCGATAGGTGGCATAAAATGAAGCAATTGGTAAAGAAGTTTCAGTATTTTAAAAAGAAGAAACAATAAAGAAAAGAAAAATGAGCACTATCCTCTTTTAGAACTGCAATTTTTATATTAATGTAATATATCTGTATTATTATGACGAGATTGGCTAATGGATTTAACTTATTACGAATGGATTTAAATTGATCTTGAAATTAGTCTTTTTTTAAATTTTAATTTTACTTAAATTTTTCAATAGTTATAATTTCTATGATGTCAAGCAAATTACTAATGCAAAAACAGACACATTTTCTTTAAAATCTCATTTAATTAAAAAACTATTTACTAAAATGTGGCAGCAATTTTATGGGTTACAAGTAAAATAACAAATACATTTCTTAAAATCTACACTTATCAAATTGTCTGGAGTTTGAGTTAACAAAAATGGCGTTGTATTGACTCTTCTTCATAGTAAGCATACGTTTCTCTTACTTACTTTCATAGACAATTATTTTATGATGAAAATGCAGCCATTTCTAGTATGCGCCAGACACTATTCAGTTGTACACATTTTAACCGAATGTACTATATACTTATTTGTCTTCGTATTGGGAATACATGTTTCACACATAAGTTTGATTGAGCATACATATTCCCCCAATAAGTTTCATGTTTCACACACAAGTTTGATGCTTGAAGAGTCAACACATAAATTTGATGTTTGAAGAGTCAACACATTAGTTTAATTAGCATACATGGTTCACACTTAAGTTTGATTGGGCATGCATATTTCCCACATAAGTTTGATGCTTGATGTTTCACACATAAGTTTGATCAGACATGCATGTTTCACACATAAGCTTGATGTTTCACAAATAAGTTTGATTGGGTATACATGTTCCACAATTAAGTTTGATTGTGCATAAATGTTTCACACATAAGTTTTATGTGTGATGTTTCACATATAAGTTTGATTAGGTAGATATATTTCATACATAAGTTTGCATGTATTGAACATACATGTTTCACACATAAGTTTAGTTGATAATACATGTTTCACACATAAGTTTAATTGATAATACATGTTTAACACATAAGTTTTATAAGTGAAGTTTCACTCATAAGTTTGATTAGGCATGTATTTCATACATAAGTTTGCATGTATTGGGCATACGTGTCTCACTCAAGTTTGATTGAGCATACATGTTTCATACGTAAGTGTGATTGGACATACATTTTTCAAACATAGGTTTGCACGTATTGAACATACATGCTTCGCATTTACTGTTTGATGAAACTGTATCCATTTATAGTATGTGCCAAACATAATTTAGTTGTAAATATTTTAATTGAACATTTTGGAGTTCCTACCTCATTCATTTTTAATGTAATGATTTATTTTTTGTAACAATATAGTGGGAGAAAATCAATCCTCACTTTAATGTCTTTCTTCTTTCTTTGCCCTTGATTGACTTTTTGCATCATATATGGTGGTTTTTATGATATATATCACTTTCTTTTAAATACTTAAACATTTCATCAAAAGGCATTCTTTGCAGTTTAAAATTCTATATATTAATTTTATGTTGTCATATCCTCCTATATGAATTCTATGCTTCTAGTATATGTTGTATAATTTACGTCTATGGATGTTTTATCAGCTTTATATTAAAGGTCATGTTTGGCTTTTGTGTCTTTATATCCCAACTCCAACTTAAAAAACAGCTACGTTAACACGTTAACTGCTGACATCTTCACTCTGAATTTTATTCACTAAATAAATTCTAAATGTATTGCAATTAAATATGAAACCTGGTGACTCCAGAGTAAAATAAATATGAGTACATATTCTTATCATTGTATCTATAGAAATTCAGTATAAAAGTAAAGAAACTGAAATCAACAGGCCTTACCACTATTTTTAAATGAATTCTGATTATTTTCAAATAATAGATATATGCTCATATAATAATGACATTAAAAACCGAAAATAGTTAACTTAAAACATAAAAAAAATAGTTATTCTGGATAAATATCATTGAAAAAATTAAAAGCAATTTATTGGTAAAAATATTTTAAAAAAGTAATTTACATGTCAAATAATATATATATGAAAAATAATTATTATAAGTGGTAAAAAAAATGCTAAAAATGATTTTCTAAGTATAGATCTTCGAACACTTAAGTCGTATATAACTATAAACAAAATAGCAAAAAAATTACTAAAACCATTGATTAAAATAGTCATTACTGATTAGTTAATTCACCATATTTGAATGTTAAACATCCACTTATTTAAGAAAAATCTATGCATATATTCTAAATATAATAAACTAAAATGAATAAAAGATTACTTATTGGTTTACGCCGATGTAAATCTATCGTTTGCATTCGGAGTTTGCTAGATAAGTATTTTAAAAATACATTTGAGATAAGTTTTATTTTAGTCTCTATGGAAAAAAGGAACAAAATATTTAAGTGAGGGTGAGATTTTTAAATTGATGAATTGTTATTGTTTCTTATGGCCAAGTTCGCAAGGTAGACAGTGATATAAGTCTAATGAGGGTCTCTTGTTTTGTAATAGCATCAACTAAGGACAAGAATACGACTTTTGCTACTCACTCATCACATTCGCTTACACAACTTCTTTTAATATGGTGCCCATTCACAAATCTTATAGAGAGAACAACCATGCCCGAAGCGGGACTTGAACCCGGGAAGGACAGATCATGACGTAAAGGTGCTACCTCTATACTAGGAAGCGGGCAAAACGGATAACCCTTCTTTGCATGATTTTTTCTTTTTAAAAAAATCAGGGTGATGTAATTAATGCTCTAGATTAAAGGAAAAATATTTAAAAAAATCTTGGTGTAAATAAAAATATTTATTATGTAAAAAACAATATGATGGAAATTTACATCATCGCGCATTGTCACCTATTTAGCTCAGTACTAAATAAATAAAAAAATATTCTTTACTAAATCTTCTTTATTCTGTATGATAATTTAATTAATTAATAATTATTAATAATACATTAATTTCCATAAAACAATTTAAAGTCTCGCTCATTTCTTCCAGTCACAACAAACAGCGGAATGACAAGTTGTAGGCCTGGTAATCGACAGTGACGTTTGCTATTTTTTGACATCTGCGTTTTTTTGTACGCAGTAGTCGCTTAAAAAGTTGCCAGCAACAACAAATTTAGAGTACAAGGGTACCTTTTTTAGTTGACTAAATATTATGATGGAAATTTCCATCATCATGCAAAGAAGGGTTAAGGAATCATATAATTATTTAAAAGAACAAAAACAGAAGTTACCTTATTGTAAATGAAAAACTATTCAACATCATGGTTTTGTCCCGAAATATAAGTTGAAATGTATCTATATAAAAAATAGATAAAATTAAGTAATTTTTACATTGTTTTCTTAATAATATTACTTACTAATATTATTTTTTAGTATTATTAAATTAATGCATGCCATTTTCTCACAGTAAATTTTATACATAATTTTATTCATCAAAATGCTGCTCTAATAAAAATGTTTATTTATTTTTTCATTTACTTTACATTTCGCAAATGTTCTTTTAAATATCGAGACAATTTTATTACAGTATATTCAGATAGTATCAAGCATAACAAAATATAATTTTCAGCTTATTTATTTGCAGGAACAATTTTATATGAATTTTTAATTAAGAATCGGCTAAACCGGATAAATCGCCAGGGTATGTGGGTTTATACACTTTCGGAGTACGCGGACCTGTGGGAGAGCTTCTTCCACCTTTCGTCAGTCCTGAAGGGGTTAACTCAGTAAACGAATTAAATTTCGAAAATTCTAACTTCTTTTCCCCACGCTGATTCAAAAATTTCCTAAGCTATCCTTGATTTTAACTTCACAAATCACCTCCCATCTCTAATTCCATTCCAATTCTACTTTTGTAAATTTATTATACCTGTCACAACAAATAAAGCCAAAAGAATTTCAACATTAGCTGAGCTTAATTTGCATCTACTTCATTTTAAAATAGTTTTAATTTGAAATGAATTACTATCGGGAAGCAAGGTTCCCTTTAAAAATTCAATCTTAGTGATTCATAAAGTTTCCACTATTTGCATACTCAAAAACGTTAATGGTAAAAGAGATATATGGTATGGATTTATTAGAGACTTTTCATGATATCTGGTTTTTAAAAGAGGAAAACAGCTTCAGTCTAGAGAAAAAAAAATTTTTTTTAGTTTGATGTGAGACAGAAGTATTTAATAAAAGGAAAAATTAATTCGAATATTATAGTTTATGGAAATTCCTGAAGTCATGTTTAGGAATTTGAGTTTGTTTCTGAATCATTTGTTTTAGGAAATTATAATTTGTCAAGTAATTTTATTTTAATGAATTGGTAAATTGTATTTTTTAAAAAATATCTATAAAAAACATCTTCTTAGTATAGATTATTTGAAATTTGATTCTGCTTTTAGTAATAAAAATATATATTAGATTATTTTTTTAAAACAAATTACTAATAGGATTACTTTTTCTCAAAAAAAGTAGTAGAAGTGGTTTGTAATATTTCTTTTGTCAGTGAAAAACTCGAAAAAATCCTCATACATATTCACAAATATTATAATTATTTCAGCAAAATTATTGAGAAAAAAATTCAACTCCAGGTATGAAAGTGATATCTAGCAATAATAAACTATCTATGTTTTACAATATGGGGTATCTTGTAACTCTATAATGGTTGAAAATTCTGATTAAAGTTTCAACCTTAATAATTTAATATTATTAAGTAACTGGAAATATATTACTAAGATTTATATTTCAGTTTCATTTGTTTCTTTTAATTTATTGCACAATTATTTTCATCTATCGCGTTTTTAGGCATGTTTCTAGTAAGCATAGTACGCAGAAATTATAGCCATCGTCAAAAAAATGGAACATGAAATTTTGAATAATCTCCACTTTTCAGACCCCCCGACTTCGATAAATAAATTTCTGTAAAATATCCGTCCGTCTATACGTCTGTCTCTGACAAAAAAAATCATTGAGCTAGATGGATGAAATTGATTACAAGATCTTAACAACACATTTATATATTCCTAACAAATATTGAATGAATTTTGTTCAACGGGAATGTCTGTCTGTCTATCTCTTATAATTTAGCAAGGTAACTACAAAAAATTAGGTTTAAATATAAATAAAAATGCATTTGAAATAATTGTTTTTGTACTTCTCCGAACGATATTTTAATAAGCGGTCAATTTTGCTACAGGTAATATTTTTTTTCTGGATTATTTTTAATTTATTTATAGCTATATCTCGGTTACACTTATTTGGCGCTTTTTTGGTTATTGAAGCTTTTTGCTTTAGATTATTATCATTTAAAAGAAAAAAAATCTTTAAATTAACTTATTAATAAATAAATTAACTTATATATAATTATATCAAAAATTAAACCTATACATCCAGTATAAAGTTATATTCTGAGTATATTTCATTTTTGGAGATAAAAGTTTTAGTATTTCAAAGTGAATAAACAAAATTGATGCAGTTATGATTACCGTTTTATATTGATTTGCTTGATTTTTATTATTTTAATTCGATTCTATTAGGAAATACAAATAGGATGAAATTCAAACGATTAATAAGAGTGAATAATCTAGTAAATAATATAACTTCAAAAATGTTTTGGCGAAATTTAAAAAAAGGAGATTATATTAAGAAATTCCTAATTTTAAAAAAGTTGCAATCTTACTAGAAAATAGGAATAAATTTCATTTTATACTTTGGGAAAATATTGCAGATTTTAAATTGAAATTAAGATTAACTTTGAAATATGCTTTTAGTAGGGATAATTAGTCATTGTAAGTTTTCAAATTATTTATTCAAAATATGAAAAAGATCAATCACAAAAATTTCATCATTAATTTTGGTTAAGAATTTGAAGATATATCTGGAAATGACAAATGATTCTTATCTTATAATTACAATAAAATAATTCAGATGGATTTTTTAAATAAAAAAATGCTGATTTGATATATGAAATTTCTGTTTTATGAATACAATACTTTTGATAGATAGAGAATTATTAAATCTTTGAAACAAAAACTTTTTAAATGGATTTCAAATAAATTAAATATATTAAAAAAATAAAATCTGGACAGAAAAAGATCTATAATTTCCATATTATTTCTATTTACAAATAATTTGATAATGTTAAATTTTGCATACAATTTAATAGTATTTACTTCTAATTTGAAGATATTTGTATATTGAAGTTCATAGAATTTTTGCACATGTATAAAAAGTACCTTTAATGCAATTATAATTAGGATTTTAAAATAATATTTTAGATTGTACTTTTGCTATTTTCAATCAGTATTGATTTTTGTTTATAAACAGCACATAATTTTTTTAAAGAAACATATCTAGTATATACTATCTTTCTTGAACAAAAGCATTAATTGCTAAATTTTAGCAAATAGAACATATTCTCTGAAGGATTACATAATTTTATTTGAATTTACGAGTCAATATTTTAAAAACATCACAGATTGAGTTATTGTTAAAGACATCGATGTAATGAAATTTCACAGAGAAAAAATATAATGAATTCAAAAGGTAGTTAAGTTGAAATCATTTTTTTAAAATTTTTATTAACTATTTGTAACAGTTTTTATCTTTTTATATGATAATTTGATTTGAATATTCATAAAAGCATCGAAAGTTCATTCTTTATGAATAATTCAGTTGTTGCACTTTAGCATATAAAATAAAATTAATTTGAAGATATAAATTTATGGCAATATATTTTATAGACAAATTTTGATTCTTTAAATAAATAAGAGTATTAACGGTTCGGAACAAAATTCAGAATAATTTGTTTACTAGAATATTTTAAAAATCACCATTAACAAAATGAATTCTAAAACTAATTATACGAAATCATATTTCACTTTCATAATCCCATGGAACGAAATCTTGCACAGGTTTTCGAAATTTCACCACGTTATTTAATTCACAGGTGGATTATATATATATATATCCCAGAAAATTTTCATTAATAATTGTTACATGATACATTTTCAGATTTCAAAGCTTATTTCCGTCATTTAATAGTCTATAAACGTATCATTCAGTCTTTAACTCAACACTCCATACAAGTTGCATATCAACAGTTTAATTATAAATAAATCTGCAGTGAATGTTGATCATTCTACCATGTAAGTGTATTATTATAATTCTTTGACTCTAATTATGAGTAATTTTGATTCTAATATATCGTTTCAGGTGTCATATATTTCCGAGTTAAATTAAAAGCAAGGTTTAGTTTAAAATCCATATTCTATTGGACGATAGAATTCTATTCAATTTCATTAGGGATACTAACAACAGTTTTAAATTTTTGTCTATTTTACTACAATTATAAGGCTTAGTTATTTTTTATTCGAACGTATCCATGGAATAAAAAATTAAGAAATTCCATCTTTGAAAATGGAATTAGGACATATTTAGGTGCCAAAAATCAAACTTACATTTTTATTAGCAATTTCAACAGATGGGAAATTTATTGATTTTAATTCTATATTTCAATTATCTATCTAAAATTTAAAATTAAAATATGTAGTTAACTAAAATAAGTAGATGTAGAATTTTTTTTTAATGATTAAGAAACATGATGCAACTTGGTTAATTCAATTTGATGATATTGAATTGAGGAATTTTGAGGAATTTTTACCTTTTAAAAGAGTTTCACCTTCAAATAACCTTCAGTTTTTTTTTCAATAGTGCAACTGTAATACAAATCTGTAAAATAATATTTAAAAGAATATAGCAGACGATATTTTACAAAAATACGAATTCTGGTGAATTAATTTTGTGTTTCACAATATAAATACATTTCTACTGCTAAAAATCAATAGGAAAGCAAGATGATTCCCTAAATCTGGAAAATAAATATATCAGAATCGATAAAACACGTTTCTTTTCTGCTTTTAATTTTCTTATTAAAATTAAAGCACTTATTTTTTTTTAAATGTAACCATTGAATAATTCCTCATTCAAAGCGCTTTTGAAACTATATGGTAAAGAAGAATTTATTTCAAAGCAGAAAGCGATACAAAGATTTTGAAATTATCTTGCATCTGATTGAAAATAAGGACTCGATTTCATTTATATATCCTCTTTCAGTGAATATAAAAAAGAGAAAAAAAACATCGAAGGCATCGACTACGTTTCGAATATCCATTCAGAAAATAATTAGTCGAAACCACGATTTTGCCATTCTAAAGCTCTTCTCATCGATATTAATGCCACAAAACCGATATTTCATCATTCATCGTTATCTTCGATATCCCATCTCTTTCCAGAAATTAGCATTGTTATCCATCTCATTGTGAAAATTCAACGAAACAAGACGCTGAGACACCCAAGGGAATATATTAAACAAAATTCAGGTTTTAACCATTGAAATGTATCATATCCCAATCTTGTTAGAAAATATATATTGAAAGCTTTCATATTCTTCTCATCATTTATGAACTAGATATTACGTTTTATTGATCAGTATAAGTTTTTTTCTTGCTGGTATTATTTGCAGAAACATATTTGTTACTCTAAACAATGTTTTAATAAGGAAAACTCAATTTTTCAAATATATGAAGTTATTGTTCGCTTAATTCCATTTGATAAATAATTAATCATTCTAATTCTACTAATCTATCTTATAACACTTTCCGACCGCATGTCCGCTTCTTATTCTTCTCATCATTTGGTAATTAGATACCTAGTTTTAATTATTAGTTTTATTAATACTAGTATCATTTACTGAAACATGCATTTGAACTGAAAAATCCTTTATAAGGGAAACTCATTTTTTTAACTATATGAAGTCATTGTTTGCTTAATTCCATTTAATAAATAAATAATCATTGTAATCCTACTAGCCATCGAATTTTAACACTTTGTGACCGCATGTCCGCATCTTATTCTTCTCATCATTTGGTAATTAGATACTCAGTTTTAATTATTAATGTAAGTTTCATAAAAACTAGTATTATTTACTGAAACATGCATTTGCACTAAAACATTATTTATAAAGGGAAATCATTTTTTTAATTATATGAAGTCTCTGTTTGCTTGATTCTATTTGATAAATAAATAGTCATTGTAATCTTATTCTGCCATCGAACTTTGAAGCTTTGCGACCGCATGTACACATCTTATTCTTCTCATCATTTTGATATTTGAAACAATTTTAATGAATAGTATAGGTTTTATTAATACTGATATTATTGATAGAATCAGCCATGTTTGACTGAAAAATTCTTTATAGGGTAAAGTCAATTTTTGAACTGTATGAAGTCATTGTTTGCTTAGTTCCTTTTGACAAATAAATAATCATTATAATCCTTTTCTGCCATCTAATTTTAACATTTTGCTGTCCGCATGTCTCTTTAAAGTAATCACTCTGTGCCGTCAGAAAAAATTAAGATTACTTCGGTTGTCACGTGTAGCGTCTGAGATAATAAATTGTTTATTTTACAACAGTGTGGTGTCACCGGTCGTTGAGTGGTACTTCACGTTTACATCACTGTTGCGTCGCCGTATGCCATAGTGTTAATATATTTGTTATAATAAGCTCTAATTAATGTAGACAATATATTTTTTACATCAATTAGGTGTTTTGTAAAGTAGTTACAGCGTAAACCTTATTCATTTAAACTTTATTGCGTTATTTTGCTATTTCCAAGCTTTTCCATTCTCGTCAGCAGTAAGGTTTCAACTTGAAGACCCGTTCCTCTAAAGAGCTACGTATAAAGGCGTCAGTTGCACATTAAATATGCCGTAGCCAAACATCCTCCCGCTGATGTGGTGTTGTTGGAGAGGGGGTGGGTGCCAGTTCAGGTGTCTTCCTCGTCATCTGACCACTGTTCCACTGGAATCGTAAAATAACACTAGCATTATTAACCGTAAAATAACACCAGCGTTATTAACCGGAAAATAACATCAGCGTTACTTTAGTACAGAACCTTAATATAATTAAAATAAATTCCTTTTTAATTCGTAGAAATTACGTGAGAGATGAAATATGAAATGTAACTTCCCAACAATTGTTTGTAATGTATGATTTTTAAAGGGAATTGATCCAATATTTTACGGATGCCTAAAACCAGGTAGCATTTTCTTATTAAAAATAAAAGAAATTAATTATATATCTGAATAATGCATCATCTTCTTATTCGTAAGAACAAATTCAGATACCTCAGGATATGGGACGATTCAACTTTTATATCAATGATAAAAAGAGTTCGCTGTCCTTTCAAAACAATGTATTAATAGCTTCTGGTTTTAAGGAATTGGCATTAAAAAAGTCTTAGTTTACCTAACGGCTGTTAAGCTCGAAAATTTTCCGAAAGTCTTCAAGCAACTGTTTATAATGGAAGAGTGTTTGCAACGAACACAGTACTCACAGCGAGCAATAAATCAATCACAATTAACGAAGTTGGATTTCCAATGATATCAAGGCCCCGTGGAACCAGTGATACTTTTATTAAATGAGTATTTAGTGTGTTTTAATACTGAGAGAATTAAAACTAGAATTTAATGTCGGATCTACATAAAAATATAAGTAATTATGAGACTATCAAGTATTATGAAGTGATACCTTATAACTGCTTTACTTTTAGTCTTTCAACTTCTTTTAACTAAGATTTCAATGTTTATCACTATTTTTAAATTAAAGAGGCATATATTCAAAGCTTTAGCGTAATGACTAGAGACTCGTTAGATTAATGACCTTGGCGGATAAAACATACATGCTTTATTGACAAAGTATTGCAATGTGCTCGGACACATGAACATGGAATAAAATTTATAAGTACTACTATGGGTATCTAAATTCAGATTTATGCATAAAACTAGAAAAAAATAGCAGTAAAACAAACACAAAAATCCTAGATGCATAAATATACAAATTGACCAAAGTTTAAAATTTCGCCCAAAATGTAAATATATAAACTTCAACCGGGCATAATAATAATCACAGCAATTTTACAAACACATTTTAAAATACAATAATTCCTTAAGTTGAATTATCTCAAAGAAATCGGAATAAAATATATAATTTGTGAGATAGAAAATTTGCCGTATATATTTACGGAAATTAAAACACTATTATTAAATTAAAGTATTGGTCAAAAATTTAATAAAAGCTAAGTAGGGATTATACGAATACAACTATAATTAAGACCGAATATTTATGTTTGTTTAAATGTTAACTTTCGGAAACCGGAATTATTTGTACTTACTGGACAGTTAATATTAGTTTTCGTAGCTTGGGAAATATTATTTTTTGTTTGAAATTCTTTCCAAAGTATTTTGAACTGCAAACAGGAATTACTGACACCTCAGTCACCCGATATCAATGTCATTGAAAATGTGTGAGCCACACTAAAAAACGCCGTTCTAAACACAAAATTAGAAAAAAATATTTAAAACCAGTATTGCAAGATGAATGGTTTAAAATAAAGACAAAAAACAACAAATGAAATGCAACTAAAAACTGACACTTTGGTTGTATTCGAAATAATACAAAAATTTCATTGGTGTATTCTCAATTCTTTGAAGCAAAAATCAGCATGTGTTTATTTAAAATGTTTCTGATACTTTTCAGTTTAGAAATGTTTCATTTATTTATTTTTTATCTTGACTTTAAATTAAACCATTTGTTGTGTCTAAAAATAAAAATATGCTTACTATTCTTCATAAGGTGTTATTTAGATTGAAAGTTGGATTTGTCAAATAAAGTATGAGAGTATGAGAGTCAAATAAAGTATGAGAGTAAAGTAGGGTTTACTCTCAAATGTTAGATCTTCTCCAGCCTAGGAAGCACATCCTCTAACATAATATTGTACAATATTGTGCGATACTATATGATATTAAACAATATTTCACAATATTAAACAATATTGCAAATATATTGATCAATATTGTACAATATTTGTGTTGCATTAGGGAGGTTCACTAATAATGTTTGAAGTAATAATTATACATAGATTTTCAAATTCTTAACTTGAAAATAAAAAGCTTTTAAAAGTGTGATTCAAACCTCAGTAATTTTTAGTTCCGACGTCACTTTTCATAATAAATCCACAAGGAATCAACTTCCTTCAACCTTTAAAGTTTGAGGCCGAAATAGAAATATACCCAAGCAATTTTTTTCAAAAGCCTTGACTGAAATATACCATTTAATTTTATTTTGAAAATTTTATATTCTCCTTAACTTTGACATTTTACTAAAGGCTGACGATTTTATACTGAGTATGGCAATTTCTCCGAATCGATTTTTTTCTTATAAAAAAGAATTTTTTGGCAGTGGCTGTTTGATTGATTTCCTAAGCTGATCCCCCACAAGCTGAAAGCTAATGCTACACGATATCTTTTTGAGTGATGAGTTTAGCTTGACCTTCCATACTTCTTTCTTATAAACTTGCGGTATTTGGTCAGGTGTTGGTTGGCTGTCAGCAAAACACTCAAATCACTTTACTTCTTGTTCATTGGTTCCTTTCAAAATCGTATGCTGAAACTTTGAGACTAAAGCTCCAACTAGATTATGTTTTGAATAGTCAGTTTATAGCGTCATATTTGCTAAATATTTAACCTTTTAAGTCCTCCATGTGGCATTTGCCATTGCGATATTTTAAGTTCTTAGTTTTCTTTTCTTTTCAAACCTGATGGTGGCATTTGCCTTCGTGGTATTTTAACTTCTTATTTTTTATTTCTTTTCAAACCTGATAGTGACATTTGCCATTGTGGTATTTAAACTTCTTATTCTTCATTTCTTTTCAAACATGATAGTGGTATTTGTCATCATGGCATTTTAAAAATTTAATTATCATTTATTTTCACACCTGATGGTGGTATTTACCATTGTGACATTTTAACTTCTTATTCTTCATGTCTTTTCAAACCTTATAGTGGCATTTGCCATCATGGCATTTTAAACATTTAATTATCATTTCTTTTCAAACCTTATAGGGGCATTTGATATCGTGGTATTTTAACTTTTTAACTTTCATTTCTTTTCAAACCTTATATTGGCACTTCCATCATGGCATTTTAAGTTCTTCATTTCTTTTCGAACCTTATAGAGGCATTTGCCATCGTGGTATTTTAACGTTTTAATTTACATTTCTTTTCAAATCTTATAGTGGCATTTGCCATCGTGGTATTTTAACTTTTTAATTTACATTTCTTTTCAAATCTTATAGTGCCGCTTGTCATCTTGGTATTTGAACAGAAAAATAGAAAACTATAATAAAGACTTTCAGTTTTATCGATATAATTGTTATTTAATATTCACAGCTATTTTCAAACGTTGCAAAGGTATTTGCCATCGTGGTATTTTAAATATTTAATTTTCATTTCTTTTGAAACATTATGAAGGCATTTGCCATTATGGTATTTTAAGAGAAAAATAGAAAATGATATTAAAGACTTACAGTTTTATATATATAATTGTTATTTAATATTCACAGGCTCTTTTCAAGCCTTTTCGAGGCATTTTAACTATTTTAATTTTCATTTATTTTCAAACATTATGAAGGCCTTTGCCATCGTGGTATTTTAACAGAAAAACAGAAAATGATATTAAAAACTTTCAGTTTTATATATATAATTGTTATTTAATATTTGCAGGATCTTTTCAAGCCTTATAGTGAAATTTGCCATCGAGGCGTTTTAACTATTTTAATTTTCATTTATTTTCAAACATTATGAAGGTATTTGCCATCGTGGTATTTTAATGGAAAAAATATATATTAAAAACTTACAGTTTTATTGATATAATGGCAAATTAATATTCACAGGCTCTTTTCGAACATTACAAAGGCATTTGCCATCATGGTATTTTAAGAGAAAAATGGAAAATTATATTAGGGACTTACAGTTCTATCGATATAGTTATTATTTAATATTCACAGGCTGCATCCCCTTCTCATTTTCCATAATAGGTTTAATAGCCCCTAACTCAACCGTGGAAATTTTGAAACTACGATTCGATTCTATGTACAATGCAACCTCATATTTAAAAGGTGCATTCTGTCATTTCAGTAGATAACTCGACCCTACAACAATAATATTCTAGCTGTGGAATTGAAAACTGTACCCTGACATTTCATTTTGTATATTCGGTGTCCTAGGAAGGTTAAGTTAGTAAAAAAATATTAAAACAATAAATCCCTTAAACCTTTCCAAAGTGTCGGAATTATTTTAATAAAATATGAAATGTCTTATCCTTTCCTTTGAAAGTTGTACAGTGATTGGGATCATAAACAGTTTATATGAAAGAAAATATTTTATATAAGGAAGTTGAGTATGTTCGATTTCAACAGATTTTAAAATTAGCTTTTAAATTCATCGCAGAATATGATGATATTTTTTTATTGACTTGCATACTTCTTCCAAAAGGTTTTGGATTATGAATAAGGCGAAATATCAAGATTAAGCGTACTTATTTATTAAACTGACACTTCCAGATTTTGGAACTTAAAAAAGCCTTAAGTAATTAAAAAACTAATTTTTAAGAAATGAATTTTACATAAGTTTTGTAATGAACAATTATAAAGTAATCTTGTGCTTAAAATAATACTAAAATATAATTCCAAACATTAAAATTAACAAAAAAAAATAATTATATAGCATCGTGCTAGCTTAACGAAAATACATGAAATATTTCATTCAGAAGTTAGTTTACTACTATCGCTTCATCTAGAAGTGAAAATCCTAATTTTGAGTGTGAACATTGAGATGAAATCTTAAGAGTAAATATCATTAAGATTTGCATTCATTTATATATATTTTTTATCGGAGATTAAGCACAAAAATCTAAATCTGAACATTAACCCTTTGAACTCAGAAAAATAATTAGATGTAAAAGTATTTACCTAATAAACAGATTTGCTTATTACTATGAAAAATAACTATACTTAATTATTTCCAGTCGAATTTCATTCAAAAATTAATCCACATCTCGTAACAATTACTTAGGCGTTTTTAACAATAAAATTTGAAATATATATATATATATATATATATATATATATATATATATATATTTAAATGAAATCTGCTATGCATATTTCAATGTAGCATGCAAGAACATCATTTCTTGAGCGGCCAGGCACCACGTGCTCGTGCAAGTTAAATTATATTCTTATTCATTTCAATCGTTTCATTGAATGAATCACTTTAGTATTTTCTAGTAATCTTTAATATTCTCGCAAATAATCCCAAAACCCTTGTCTTTTATATAGTGTTTAAAAAATATATTACATTCCCTATTCATTTCCTTTCATATAAACACGTGCTCAAAGTGACAATTTTCTAGTTTTAATTGCTGTAGTCATTAACTTATATTTTTAATCAAATCTTTTGTAAATACAATGGCAAATCATTATTAAAAGCTGATTTTTTGAGATGATTATCATATAATATTTTATTTTATTTTCCGCCTACAGATTAAAGTGTTTATTTTTAATTAACATATTTTTGTTAACGCCAGAAAAGCTCATTCCCAAAACAGTATCATTTTCTAATATGATAATAAATAAACAAAACATCAAAATGATACACAATCTTGAATTGTGAGTCAGAGGCATCATCGGAGTGCAAAGGGCTAAAATTATTACATATTATTCTTCTGCATTAAATAATACTAAAATATAATTGTAAACATTAATTTTTTTAAAAAGATGTTTACGTAGCACCAATCCACTTTAAACGAACTTTAGTTAAAAATCATGTGAAAAGTACACGTTTATTTATTTATTGTAAAAGGAATTTGAAATTAGCAATCAGATACTTCTATCAAAATAGATACGAAATATTTCCTTCACAAGTTAGTTTAATACACTATCAATCTATCTAAAAATAAAAATAATAAAAACAATTATTTTATTTTTATTTTTGGATAGATTGGTAGTGTGTTAAACAACTTATTTCCGAAAGTGGACAATGGAAAAAAAAATAGATGAACGAGAATTAAGATTGACTTTCAATTTTACTTTCTCTTATCAGTGATTAATCACGTAAAGATCACCGTTCTCTAAACGTATTTAAGTTGTTCATTCTTGGGTCTGTTACCATATCATAGCAAACCAGTAAAAAGCGAACAACGAATTTCCTTCAACAAAGATATATTTCCCATAAATCAAACGATTTAAAGAAAGAGTTTATATGCTCTTTTTAAAAAAGTCTGAAAGAGTTCTCAGGAATGAGATAATAAATATTTCATTGGGCTCTGATTTATTTGTTGCAGAGTGATTGATGTATAATGTGTGTGTGTGTGTGTGTGTGTGTGTGTGTGTGTGTGTGTGTGT
>JAOUZG010048052.1:1101561-1114246 GCA_026289955.1 Argiope argentata
TATAACGAACCATATTCATAATATAAGGAATGTATTGTAGTTAGTGCCAGCGTCCTAGTAAAGGGGTATCAAGGCTTCCCGGGTTCAAGTCCCGGCCCGGGTATGGTTGTTCTTTCGTGTTCTATCTGTAAGATGTATGAATAAGCCTTCCCTATGAAAAAGGGTAGTGCAAGCGAGTATAAGTAGAAACAAGTTAAAGTATGTGTAATATTAAGTTTAAAGTATAATCAAGATCAAAAGGAAAAAAAAAATACAATGAATCCGGCCTGAAGACTTTTTCAAGGGTCACCCTCAGGCAGGGATACAAACCAGGGATTTTTCTGTGAAGCGTCTGACAATTTCATGAAAAAATTAACCCCTCGTGACCCGAAAATCCCAGGAATAGTTACGAGTATGTGCAGCTAATTCATACTTTTGTCCCTAGTTGGCTCTACTTCAAAATCAATGTGATGAATGAGTAACTAAGTCGTACTTTTGTCCCTAGTCGGTTGTACTTCAAAAACAAGAAATGCTCCTTTTGCTTAAAAGTCGCTGATGCCTCGGCGAAGCTTGTCCATGGCAAGTGCAACTAATAAGAACAAAAAAAATTATTTAGTATTCTTAACCCGTAACAGCAAATGGGAGTCAGAATGACTCCACATTGTACATTAACTCTGATTATCACATGGTGTTTTGTTCTTGAATACAATATTCTTCTCGGAACCTACTAATTGGTCTTTCAGAAGTATGTTTGCCAAAGTATATGTATGAATACGTACGCATAACTTAGTTATTATTTTTCAAAGTTCACGTTATTTTTTTTATCTAGACATTGACTACATGTCCATGAAACTGCTTTTGATTTGAATAATCGAAAAAGAATACAGATATATACTTAAAATAATTTAATGTATTGCATTTATCAGTTACGTTTGTTTACTTATTACAATTACTAACATTAGGCTGGCTCTCTGGCCCAGAGGTAGCGCGTCTTCCTAGTGTTTTGGGGGTCCCGGGTTCGAGTCCCAGTTCGGGCATGGTTGTTCTTCTGTGTACTATCTGTGGGATGTGTGACTTTGCCCCCTGTAAAAAATAGGTTGTGCTAGCAAATGTAGTGAGAGTGTAGCTAAGTCGTACTATTGGCCTTAGTTAGCGCTACTTCAAAAACAAGAGGCACTCTTTTAAGCTTAAATCTGCCTCTGTATCAGCAGGGGGCTTGTCCATAGGCAAGTGCTATAAGTAACAATAACAACTAATATTAAAGCATTAAAAACATACTAAATAGCTAAACGAAGTACTCATAAGAAGATTATTTAGGTTTTCCTTATAAAAATATTTAATATAATATGACGAACATATTTTAAATATTTTCCACGACTAAATGTTTTACAGAAGGTTTAGTGCTTTCAAAATAAATTCTTAAGCAGTTTACTAAGGAAAGAAATAACAGTGTAGTCATTTTGATTCCATGTTTCTGACTATGTGAGGAAATTCACGCCACCAGTTACGGATTAATGTATTATGTACCTAAGATTTTAATTACATACTGTAACTCCCGCTTATGGTATATTTACTGAATGATTTTACATTACTGGAATTTAAAATATTAAACTTTCGACTTAAATGTTTTTAATCAATTTTCTTCGCTTAATTTCAAAATTCTTTTCTGATGGAGTTTTATATTGGCTTTAGTTATAGTAACGTCCTGTTATAAAGCAACTCTAAAGCTATTTTGGGATGGACTTAATAAATTTGAACAGTGTTCAGATGATGGGAAGGACACCTGGATTAGCACCTCACCCTTCACATTATACTAGTGGCAGTACGTTTGGGTATAACAGATTTAACGTGAGACTAATTAGACTTCTGTCTTTGGTAGCTAAGAAGTCCATACTCTCAGATACTAATGCACTTCTTCTTTTGTTAAGCGGAACTCAAGAACAACATGTAATTCGTATCTAAACGCTTTCTAACAAAATGCACTGTTACAAAAAAATGCTGCAAACAAAGCTTTGTTACTCAGGCACTATTTTAAACTTGAAAAAACACTTTTACGGTTACAAAAAAAGTAATAAGTTTTTTTTTTTGGGGGGGGGGTAAATAATATCCAACAGCTAAAAAATTCTTAACTATTAGAATCTAAATGTTAATAAATTATTTTATTAGAATTTTTATAATTTGTCTTTGAACGGATTATTTGTCATGTTATAACTCTTATAATTTATCTTTGAATGGATATTGATATAATTATTTTAATTTGTTTTTAATGGATTATTCGTTTTGTTATAATTCGTATATTGTATCTTTAATCGGATTATTAGTTTTGTAACATAATATGCGAAAATTGATATTTCTTAAATCAGGAAATTTGCAGGATAAGAAAAAAAAAAGGAATTAATTCCAGTAATATCCAAACCACAACAATTTTCGTCTGTTACAGAATTAAATTCTTTAAATTCTTTCCTTCCAACGTCTATAATAAAAAGTCAAATTTTTGGCATATTCCATTCTCCCTCAAAATTAAAAGCACAAACTGAAACGCATTTTAATTCTTGTGAAAACATCCATTCTTTTCCACTTTCATCCTTTTACTGAAAGCGGAAGATTCTGTACGGAGTGTTGCGTTTTCTCGGAATAGGTGCAAAAAAAGGGTATTTTTTGACATTTGCGATGTGATTGATTTTCAAAGCTTGTCCCCCACATGCTGAAACTTGCTGCTTCGAGATATCTTTTTGAGTAATGACATTGGCTTGACCCTTTACTCCCTTCGCCTTTCATCCAGGTTCTCGATATTTGGTCAAAGGTGGGTTGGCTGTCAGCGGCAAACTTATCACTTTTTTCTTGCACAGCGGTTTCATTCGGTATTGTTCAGTCGAGCAAGGCAATATACGTCCAGGTTATAATATTAAAGTCGATTGAATTTTGAATCGTTTGATGAATATTTATTTTTTTAGACTATTTTATATCTTTTTTCACTTATATAGTTAAGGCAATTTAATATATTAAATTTTATATATATTTTTTAATGAATAATTACATCAATTTGAATTCAAATGCATTTATAAAGTTATTTCCATTTCTTTACGATATCACTCCATTTTGTTCTACGAAAAATTGGTATAGATAACGGGTTTTATACTCTTTACGCTAAAATTCATATCTAATGTATGATGATTATGATATGCCCGCTTTAAAATGGATGGAGGGGTGCAGTAGCTTCTAAGGGTATGGGCATCTGAGCAACCGAGGACAGATGTCTGACTTCTAGCTAATATGATGACAAACAATTCATTCACTTGCAGAATATTTTTATGGGAGAGGAGCATTCACACGCCTCACAGACAGAACGCAGCAGAAAAAGCATGTCCTTATCCGGGACGACAATATGGCGAGGAAGATGCGCTACCTCTGCACCAGAAAGCCGTAAAACAATATTAATTTTTGTTGTTATTTTTCAGTATATTTTTTCCTCAAAGCATATATCTATTTATTTAAATAATCATAATAACTACATTTTGCTGTGTGTGTGTGTGTGTTTATAATTTTTGCACACTAATACATTCGAAACGACTATTATACAGTTTTAGCACATGTTACTTGCACTTGCATGTTGTTTATAGGCATAATACAACTGTTAGCATTTATTTTGAGCACTACAAAATTTACACCAAATAATTTTAACGTTTCTATGACAACCGAATAAACTGTAAACATTCACAAATTCCAGAGTTAATCACACATGTAATAAAAAAAATAAAATTATCATCACCGATTCCAATTAATGTTAGTGAAATGAAATCGAAAAATATTTAGTCTCAGCGCTAATTTTTTTCTTCTTATTAATGTATAGTCAAGTATACGGGGTATTACCATTTATAGTACACAATAATTTATCTGCGGCAAATTGTACATATTATACAAAGTTTATTTCATGCTCCGAAGAAAGCTTATTTATGCGGTGGGAAAAATAATTTATCCCTGTAAAATGCTAAAAAGTATGATTCAAATAAAATTAGAAAAGCAGTATATTATTCATATAGTAGCTTGAGATTCCAAAATATCGTCTGATGCATATAAATAAATAGTTTACATAATCAAAATAAATAATTTTCTCACTAAACAAGATATAAATCCTTAGATATATTGAGTAATAAATTCAAAACTATTATCAGGAAAAATTAGGTTACGAAAAAATTTAAGATAAGTAGCTGAGAAATATATACAAAGTTGAAATGCCATTTAGGCCTTCGATATTGTGAATATGATTTAATTTCCTATTCAAAACTAGTTTGAAATTTTAAGAGTAATCTCTATCGAAGAAATCAATATTTATATATGAGAGGAATTTACTATAAAAAAAACTAGCAATAAATGTGGAAAATTATTTTTAAATTGCTCACTTGATATCAATTTGATGTGTTCAATATCATTTATACTTTAGCTAAAAAACTATCTAAACAAAAGTTATACAAAGTTAAAAAATATATTCATTCAAGTAATTCCATTGTCTAGAGTAATACAAACACATAAAAAATTTAATATTTAAGCATTCAAAGATGAAATTCTAATTCAGTATTACTGTAGATCAACTTAAATTTGTTATTAGGTAATCTCCATCAAGTTTTCAACCTTTTACTATTTTGCGCCATAATATTAATTTGGTCATTTTTATGCACCCCATTTACTATATTTATTATTTCAAGAAATGTAAGCATAATATAATAGGAAGAAAGAAGAAACATTGAAATAATAATTTTAATAAACCTTTGTAATTAAAATAGTAATAATAATTAGAAATATATACACACTTTATCAATGTAGAAGAAATTAATATAAGAATATTTAAAAAAAATCATCCAGTAACAATCTGGATATTTTATAAATACCGAATGCTAATACTTAAAAATGATTGATTTTTATTGTTTAATGCTTTTGATCTTTTTGAATGTCTAATGGTTTGAACATGAAAAATCTAAACATAAAAATATTGCAAATGGCTTCAAATATATATATATATATATATTAAATTTCAATAATGGAATATTTTAACTTTTTTTAGTGAACATTAAAAATAATTTATTTTAAATAGATTAACACTTCCATTTTGTTTCTTTTTTCAAGTCAGTATCATTTTTTATTGAAAATTAAGAAATCTCCTTGCATAAGTATCACATTCCTAGGTATCACAAGTGGCAAGAAGTAAACAACACATTACAAACAGATTCAAATACAGAACAGCTACTCACGCATCAAATTAGCTTGCACAGCCTTTTTTACAGAGATTACATTCAAACATCAGAGATAACGAAAAACCATGCCCGAGCCGGGACTTCCCAGGAATCCTAGATGACTTTGAAGACTTGTTACCCTTGTGCCAAGATGTAAGCAAATCAGTATTATCCATCCTTTATTTTCAGAATGTAATGTGTTTCAAATGTACTAAGATATATACTCATTTAATAAAACTAACATACTATAATATAAATGAATATTGCCGATATCCGATTTTGGATTTATTACGACAAGGTCAGAGTTTCATTAGTGCTACATTTGAATTTAATAATAAAAGTCATAACATTATTTATTCAATAATTATTCTTCTTTTTCAGTGTTCTTTTATACGAAATAGAATGTTCGTCATTAATTAACTATAATAAATATGCCCAAACATATACTTTTTTCTAAATATTATAACTGATATATAACTCATTTCAGACATTTTGCTGTTGCAATCTTTGCATTAATCTTTTATTAATATTCTAAATATATAATAAATTTTAAGTGAATTTATTTTTAGTTTATTTAATAGTTTATAGAATTGAATAAATCATTAAATATTTACCTGCTATTAATTAATTAATTTGTCTCAAGAGTTTCTTAGATTTTGATTATTGATAATATTACGAATGTGAATGAAGCAAATTTCATTAAGTCTATTTTTCATTTATTCTTTTATTTTAAAATAAATCACCGGCAATTCTAAAAGTGAGAATTACTTCACTCGCTAAGATTTTCAAGGGTTTCCAGAAACACTTATACGCTAAAGCAATAATTATGATGTTCAATCCATCCACATTTGTTTGGAGTGTTTTGCAATCGGAATTTATTTCAAATATTTGTTTCATAATAATTAACAAAATCGAATGTTCCATTAACGGTACGTGCCTAAGTATATGTATATGTGCTCAAGTATGTGAACACTATATATGACTAGATTTTATTTATGAAATTACAAAAATGTATGAATAACGCCTTGAAATTATGAAAACATATATTAGATATTCTTTTGCTTTATGATCTTAATTATTATTTCATTGTAATTTAAAAATAAATAAACATTATATGTGGCAATAATCTCATTTTGGCATGTTTTTTTATATCCATTGATATCAAATCTAAAAAAAAATACAATAAAACTCAAGATCATTGATGATAAATTAGCCTTTTGAATATTGGCTAAATATTGTATGGCGTCACTGTATTTATTTTCGAAATTTTATAAATTCCAAAGCTGCTTAAAAGTTGTTTGTCTAATAATAATAAGAGAATTCTTTCCTAGTCATTCTATTTTTAAACACAAAGCATTTAGAGCACTATGGCTAGAGTATTTTATAAAAAGATTAAAATGAAATATGCTGTGTATATTTCAATGTATCATGACAGAACATCATTTCTTGAACGGCCAAGCACCACGCGCTAGTGCAAAGTAAATTATATTTTTATTCATTTTAATTGTTTCATCGGATGAGTCACTCTAGTATCGCAAACGATCCAAAACAACTTTGTCTCGCATTCATTTTTTTTTAAAAAAAATATCACATTTCCTATTCGTTTCCTTTCACATAATCACGTGCTAAAAATGACAATTTTCCGGGTTTTGTTTGCTGTAGTCATTAATTTATTTAATGTGAAACTAATAAATTAATATTTGAAAAAAACTGCATTAACATAAAGTGGGATATAGTCTAAATTTTAAAAAGTGTATTTGACTTTGAGTGGGGGAATAAAAGTATTTTATTAACGATTGAAAACTTGAACAAGATTTATAGATTTAGGGACAGTGTGAAATAATACTAGGAATTGAAAAATAAAGAATTGTATGAATAAAACGAAGGAATATATTTGTGAAAGGAATAAATTTTTATTTTAAAGAGCATATTTTCAAATCTATTTATAAGAGTTAAGTGTTCGTTAATATTTATCACAGTATATTAAATATCTGATTTAGAGAAATTCATTTTTAAATTGGTAAATGAATACTACTCTTCCTCTCTATAAGGAATATGTCTCTTGAACCACATTCATTAAATCAGTAATTTTATTTTTTCGTTTCAAGTTTTTTTATTAAAAAATTAGTCCTTATAGAAGAGCTTATGCATTAATTAGAGTAACCGCTCTTTTAAAACTGCTCGCAAAATTGATATTTCAGACACTTTAGGAATAAGAAAATTAAACCAGTCTGGAAGTAATTAAATTATCAATGTATAAATAAAACTTTAATTAACTATTTCTTATAAAATAAGTAAACGTTCTGAGAAATAAATTTAAAATTTAATCAAATCTTTGGTTGTTAAAAATATTTTAATTTATTTTTTTATTTCTTGTATCTCATGCGCCGTGATAATTTTTTGCACTTTTTGCAAATGAAAGAACAAAATTACATAAATTATTTTCGTCTATTTCTTAACTTATTTTTGGTTATTTCCTAAATACATAATTCTCTTAATTGAATAAGTGTTATTTATGCATGCATGCCTTATAAAAAATCTTAAAGTCATATAAATTAAAACCGTTTTATAAACACAGCAATATATTATTGTTATAATAAACTCTTTGTAACTCACCCATGATTTAATTTTGTTTTTATTTCTGAATATATTTGCAAAATAGCACTTATATATTCCCAATATATTTACAAATATCTTCATTTTTGTTTTAAATGCACTATGTTTTGACCCCGAAAATAGTGTATTTGGAAGCTAAAATATGTTTGATAATAGTTTAATAATTTAATATATATATATAAGAAATATTGCTGAAAAATCACTAAAGTAAATTAAAATTCTAATTAATTTTTTTTGAAACAAATTAGAAAAAATTAAAATATTACATAGGCAGAAAAACTCCAGAGACCGAATTGGTAATTAAAAACATATTATTTTGTTCCCTAAAAAATAGCAATAATCTGATAATATCGAAAAATCAATTCCTTCTAAGCAATATAAAAAATCAAAATGCCATAACAAAATAAAAGAATCGATATATTATTCATAAAACATTGACTGAATTCATTGTTAAAAAGAAAAGAAATATTTATACAAATGTGTTAAATGTACACTACCAGTAAATTATTTTGACGTTCACCTTTAAGTTTTTAAATCATTATATTTCAAAGTCACTAATTTCTCTTTCATGGTGCTGACTCCCAAATTCTCTAAACTCTCTTTGATTTCAACTTCAAAAATCATCTCCCACCTCTAATTTAATTTCAATATGGTGGAGATGGAATCATTAAAGCTATCGTGCAACTTAACCCACAAAACTTTTAATATTAGTTAAACAAAATTTGCATCTACTTTATTTTTCAAAGGCTACAATTTAGAAACAGTTTCCTCCATAAAAGAAGGTTTACGTGTTAGATATTTTAATTTAAAAAATTTCCGAAAGTATTTCGCGATAACGAAAAAAAATTACTTGAATTTTTTGATTTTATGGTTGTAAATTATTATATTTTATCCATTAATGAGAGAATTTCCTTGTATCCAGTTATTAAAAGAGAACGAAGGAAAACGAGACTAAAAAAGTAGATTTATAGTGATATAGATTAATTAATGAAAGTTTAATTACTTTTTTATTAATGCAAAGTTTTGAATTTCTGCTGAGGAATATATTTTTATACATTTTTTTTATTTTTTATCATGTCAGAACATGATGTTATATTGAGAATGAGGTAGGCAAAAGTAAGTAGTCGAAAAATTGAAATTTTATAATCTACAATAGCACGTCGAAAAATCAGCATTTTATAACGAGTTTCCATTAACAAAAGCTCTGATAAAAAAATAAGTTAATGACTACAGCAAATAAAGCCTAGAAAAATGTTATTTTGAACAGGTGATTATGTGAAATGAAATAAATAGAAATATGATATATTTTTTAAAAAACAATAAATGCGAGATAAAGTTTTTTTGGATCGTCTGCAATACTAAAGTGACTCATTCAATTAAACATTTAAAATTAATAAGAATATAATTTAACTAGCACACGCACGTGGTGCTTGGCAGTTCAAGAAATGATGTTCTGACATGATACATTGAAATATGCACAGCGGATTTCATTATAATCTTTTTTATTATTTTTGGCTTCAGTTAAAGAAGTCCAAAACGTATTTCTGCAGAAATAGAAGAAGTAGAAAAAAACAAAACTCAATTCGAAATTCTCAGTAAATGCAAAATGTCGAATTTCGGTTTACGAGTACACTTTTCCTTCAACGCATTACTTTTCAGAGATTTTATATTCAATATCGTTTGGTGCTAATGTAGAAATTTTAAAAGCTTAATTTTTATTCTTGGTCTTTATATATTAATTTGAATCCAACTAAAGTAGCATTGTTTATATTTCCTGACATTGTCTATAATGTCCAACCTTCATATAAAATTGTGGAAGGAGATGACCAAGAAAGGTCGGGAATTTCTTCCATGGCATTGATGAACAGCTCTTACATAATATTAATTTTAGATTTGGATTTAAACAATTTTTTTTTGAATCTAACCCGAAACATTTGGTGATTAATATGAAGTATTTTACAGTCCAATTTGTGTTGTGAACTTTTATTTTCCAAAAAAGAGTTATTGAAATTGCTATCGTTCCAATTTATATACAACTAGAACCAACTAGAATACCAGTCACAAAGGCTAGTCATGGAAATATACTTGCAGTCACAATAACTAGTCATCAAACTATAATTCCAGTCATAAAAACTAGTCATGGAACTATAATTCCAGTCACAAAAAATAATCATGGAGCTCCAATTGTATTCATAAAAATTAATCATAAAATTACAATTACAATCACCAAATATTTTCTAATATTTTAATAAATAATTTTTTTCTTAGTGTGTAAAGATTTATATCGTATTTGATTGTTTAAAAAAACAAAAAAAAATATAACAATTTAGTACTGCCACAGTATAAAATATTGCGCCATAAGTTTTGTTTTAAATTTGAGTTATTAAAATAAATTAGAATTATATTCTGTTCTTCAATAGTATAGAATAAAACTATTGGACTCTTTAATTAAAATAATATTCTGAATAAATATTCAATTGTATTCCTAATATAAAGAAAAAAGTATTGAAAGGATAATAAAATAATTCTGTAGATAATTTTTTTTAAAAAAAAGTGAATTATAAATGCTTTAATAATAATTGTCACGGTAATATTTATCATGATATATTAAATATGTAATACAGTGAAAAATTAAAAGAAATATGTTAAAAGACGTGAAACAATAAGAATCTATTTTTCTTTAAGGAGTACATGTGAATCCTATTCTTTAAATCAGCAACTAAATTTTTCACATTTAAAGCTGTTTTAAATGGGAAAAATTATCCTAAATAATTATTAAAGTTATTAAATTATCTATTAAATTAAGTTTTAAGTATTAATTAAATTTACGTTACATTTTTCAACTACGGAACTACTATATGCAGGCACTTGAACATTAAATTTTTTTTAATAGTTTGAAAATATTTAAACTATCAGTATATAAATAAAACTAAATCTAACTATTTCTAAAAAGATATAAATCAAACACACGCAAAAATATATTTATCATTTAACTAAATCTTATATTTTACGAAATATTTATTTTTTCTAATTATCCTTATCTTATATTATACGCTGATAAATTTTTCTCAATAAGCCTTTCTATTTAAATTGCAAAATTTCACCTCTTATCTTTAATAAATTTATTGTTAATTATTAAAATAAATGTCATTAATACAGTAAATGATATTTTCAAATGTAAATGAGTGAATAAATTACTGTAAATTTTAAATTATTTTTTTAAAAAATAATTTTTTGAAGTGAATAAATAACTGTAAATTTATTTTTAGTGAAGTTAGTTTTTTTGAGTGAATAAATAACTGTAAATTTATTTTTAGTGAAGTTAGTTTTTTTGAGTGAATAAATTACTGTAAATTTTAAATTATTTTTTTAAAAATAAATTTTTTGAAGTGAATAAATAACTGTAAATTTATTTTTAGTGAAGTTAGTTTTTTTTAAGTGAATAAATTACTGTAAATTTTAAATTATTTTTTTAAAAATAAATTTTTTGAAGTGAATAAATAACTGTAAATTTATTTTTAGTGAAGTTAGTTTTTTTTGAGTGAATAAATTACTGTAAATTTTAAATTAATTTAAAAAATTGAAATGGTTTTTTTAACAAAGAAACAATTTTGTTTAAGTTATAATTATTTTTTTTATTATTCTTTTCCTTCTATCCTCTTAAGAAGTCCAAGTGTAACTTAATTTTATTGTGTGAAATGGAATTTTATGATCCTTTCCTTAAAAATCCAATAAACATTTAAACTGCTTTAACAATTACAATAACATGCTTTTATTTTTTTATCTATGAAATAATTATATAAATAAAGAATTCAAAGATTTTCTTAAACAAACAAACTAGAAAATAAATATCACATAAAATATATAGCTTATTCTTATAAAATACAAATAATGAAAAAGTTTTTTAGACTCAGGCATGTACTGCCTTAATTAAATTATACAATGATTTTTTTAACCGTCTACTATTTATCAAACCCTGAATAAATCTATCTTCTCAAATTAATTTATATAGGTTTAATATATATTAAATAGAATTATGGAAATATATGTGTTGAGCACACATAAGAAAAATTATTTTAATCTTCACAGTTAACGTTGCAAATCAGTAAGATTTCAAAATCACTTATTTCTCTTTTCTGATGCTATCTCCCGAATTAGCCATCTCTAATGTACTTTCTATTTAGAAGAAATTATTAGAATAGTCTTTAAAAAAACTAAACCTCAAAAATATCCCCCTTATAATATTATCTAAGAGAAATTTGCTTCTGTTCTCGCAGTTCCAAAAAAGTTTCTGCCGCAAAAAGAGATTTACTCAAATAATGTTTTATGCAAAAAAAAAGTTCACGCCAGAATTTATATTTAAATTCTTTTCTGGTGAAAAATAATCTTTTACTATACACCGTTTAAAAATTTTCATTATTTCCCAATTATTATAAGATGAATTAGTTTCTGAATTGAAGTTTCTGTAAAGAACTGAAAATAATTGTTTAGGAGACAGAGTTGATGAAATTAATTGGAAGATATTGCTGTTGATTCTTGATTCTAATTTTTCAAATATTTTGGTTTTGAATAGTTGGTATTTTATAGGTTTTAAATCTCACTATCATTGAATGTCGATTCTTTGCTCTTGAATTTAATATATTTTTTTTGAAAAAAAAAAACAAATTTTTAATCATCATAAACATTATTAAACGAAATATTATAATACTGTTCAACACTTAAATGGAGATATATTTATAGTTTTATGAATAATGTTGAATATCATGAAAGATTATAGATCTGATTATTCAAATGAATAAAGATGTATTTAAAAGTTTTATGAATAATATTTTTAATATCTTGAAGAAAGTAATGGACTCGTT
>JAOUZG010048052.1:1114256-1127641 GCA_026289955.1 Argiope argentata
CTCCATGACTATATTTGTCTATTCTCCATGACTATATTTGTCTATTCCCCATGACTATATTTGTCTATTCCCCATGACTATATTTGTCTATTCTCCATGACTATATTTGTCTATTCTCTATAACTTAAATGGGATAAATCTGATATCTTTGCTTGCATTTATAACTATACGTTTTTCAACAATTTCAATGTCAATTGACTGTCAAAAATTTGAAAAAACTCCATTAACACAATATCAATGAAAATAATCCCAGTAAATATTATATTTTAAAATAAGAACTTTTAATACACAGGCGATTTCATTTAAGTAAAAAAAATAAGCGATATTAATAATGAATTCCTTATGGCGCCATGTTTCGTAGAAAGTGAAAAATATTATAGACATACAAATTATTTCATATTTCGTTTGAATTTTTTAATGCATCATTTGAAGGAGGTACATTAAGTGTTCTTTCTGTACGTGTTTGTTGCGAAATAATATCAAACTATGTGTGACAAACTAGACACGATGGTAAAACTTTGATCTTTTCGTGATTAATCATTTGCAAAATAATCTAAAATCTAAATATATAGCTCAAAGTTCGTCTTATGATAATGGATAAGTTTAACCTAATTTTTTTTAAGAATCAGGTCTACAATTTATTTTTAGTGCTTGTTTATTTTTTCCCACATTTAAGTTGGGCAGTGTCTATCTTCGAAGGCATCATGAATATACAGCAGTTATACACAATATCAATGAAAACACTTCCAGCAAAGATACTATTTTAAAATAAGAACTTTTAATACGTAGATGATTTCATTTAAATAATAAAATAATTGAAATTAAAAATAATGACTTTCTTAGTGCGCCATGTCTCGAAGAAGGTAAATCACATATTATAGACATACAAATTCTTTCATAAGTCGTATGATTTTTTAAAAAAAAATTATCACACGAAAGAGATAGATTCAGTGTTCTTTCTGTGCGAGTTTGTTGCGAAATAATAACAAACTATGTGTGACAAACTAAACGCGATGGAAAAACTATGATCTTTTCGTGATTAATCATTTCAAAAAAAGGATAGAACTTTTAATAAGTAGACAATTTTATTTAAGAAAAAAAATGAAATTAATACGGCGCCATTATCGAAGAAGGTAAATCACATATTATAGACGTACAAATTCTTTCATAAGTCGTGTGATTTTTTTTAAATAAAATTATCACACGAAAGAGATAGATTCAGTGTTCTTTCTGTACGAGTTTGTTGCGAAATAATAACAAACTATGTGTGACAAACTAAACGCGATGGAAAAACTATGATCTTTTCGTGATTAATCTCCTGCAAGAGAATTCTGAAAACCAAAGACAGATCTTAAAGTCCATTACTCTTAAGATTCCTCGCTGGCGTGTCAACCCAAAAAAAAGGTTTGCTATTCTTGTGAAAATCGGTAGTTCAAAAACTCACTCATGAATTAAATATTTCATATCTCTTTGGGTAGAAGCGCTTGATGGGTAACTCCGAAGCGGTTTTGAAATAAAAAAAAATTATTCTAGATTCTTCAAATGGCCGTAGAGGAAAAATCTTTTACAGCATAGAGTATTATTTTTCTTTGATTTGTTTTTCCGATTACATTTGAACTCTACTCCTTTACAGAAAGTTCTGACAACAGATATTGATTTCTTGGAATTCTTTAATGCTCAGCACGTTATAGAATCTGCGAATATACCAGATCAATTTATTTAAGAAATAAGGATCGTTGATTCTTTAACCGAATGTGGATTTTGTGGTATAAAATATTCGCATTTTAATGAGTTAAAGAAATATTATAAATTTTATTTATTACTGCATATATTCTTTTATTGTATTCATTAATTCTTTTTGATCCATAGATTTATTGATGAATTAAATCAATAATTTAAACAAGTATGTGAGAAATAATTTTTTCATATATAATTAATCTTTTAATTTCCGATCCCCTTTTTTCTTGTATTGAGAAAGTAAAATAATCGCCAAGAGATTCGAACTCTAGACTTTGACTGAGACGTCCCTTAGCAAAAAAAAGTTTTGGGAAAATGTCTGTTTGTATGTGACAAAAATAAAAAAATAAGCTTAGAGTTAGACAGATGAAATTTCTTATACAGTATTTACGCCACATATATAGATTGATGAAATTCGTCATTCGATCTTTTTACTAAATGTATAACCTGTTGAAATTCGTCATACAGTTTTTACATCAAATGTATTGGCATATGAAATTTGTCATACAGTGTTTACATCAAATGTATTGGCATATGAAATTCGTCATATAGTCTTTACACCAAATGTATTTGCTGATGAAATTCCCCATACAGTCTTTACGCCAAGTGTACTGGTTGATGAAGTTTGTCATACAGTCTTTATACCAAATGTATGTGAATGTCATACAGTGATGATTGTCATACAGTCTTTATACCAAATACATAGACGGATGAAACTGGCCATACAGTCTTTATACCAAATATATAGACGGATGAATTTTTTCATCGTCTTTACGCCAAATGTATAAACTGATGAAATTCGCCATACTGTCTTTACACCAAATATATTGATGAATGAAATTTACCATATAGTCTTTACACCAAATGTATTAACTGATGAAATTTATCATACAGCCTTTACACCAAATGCATAAACGGATGAAACAGGCCATACGTTTTTACACAAAATATATAGACGGATGAACTTTGTCATAATCTTTACACCAAATGTGGACTGATGAAAATATATAAACGGATAAAGTTTGTCATAGTCTATACAACAAATGTATATACGTATGTAGTTTTCCATACAATATATAAACCAAATATATAGATAGATGAATTTTGTCATAATCTTTAAATCAAATATATAGACATGAAATTCACCATACTGTCTTTACTCCTAATATATAGATTAATGAAATTTGCCATATAGTCTTTACACCAAATGGATAGACGAATGAAATTTGAAAAACAATTTTCCAGAAATAATATATAGATTGAGGAAATTTGTTCTACAGTTTATATATCCGTACAGAGTCCGTACAGAGAAAGTCTTATTAACTGGCTGCTTGAATCTATATCTATGGAAATTGGACACAGCTTCATAATCAATTTCTATAAATTTTATTTTTCTTTTACTACTTAATTTTAAACATTTAGAACTGCCATTTTTTAAACGACAAATAGCACTATTTTAAACAAAAGGTGTATATTAAATGAGTAATGTAGTATGTTGTTTTTTATAAAAATGGTCTTACACCATTTTTAAAATAAAATGTTCGTATCCATCTTTATCGTGATAAATTATTCTTAAAAGAATATTTAAGCATCAACTATTCATTTTCATGAAAATAATCTACTAATGCTCCAATAGTTATTAATAATTATAATATACTTTAAATTTTTTCTTTAATTCTAAGCAATTGCTCCATTTATTTTATTAGGAGCTTTGAATTTTATATTCATTTTGGATTAAATACTTATTAGATAAGAGATATTAGTTGAAAAATATTTTTAAGATAAAAATAATAATATAAATTTGGATTATAGGTCATAAAAACTAATATTTTAATGTTGTATTTAAATTAAGTAAAAAAATGCAATCCGAAGTTTAATTTACATTTTTAATTACTTGTTTTCATAATAATAATCCACATTTTATTCCATTTCGTTCTTTTATCCATCACTATGAATAAATTCAATAATGTTCTTTCTCCTAACAAACGATATGACGTTTTCAAGATTTTTTTTTGAAAATCTGCTAACAGATGATATAACGTTTTGAAGATTTTTTTGGCCTGCTAACAGACAATATAGATTTTTTTTATTTGCTAACAGACAATATAGATTTTTTTTATTTGTTAACAGACGATATAACGCTTTGAAGATTTTTTTTTACTGCTAACAGACGATATAACGCTTTGAAGATTTTTTTATCTCCGTGTTTCATTTTAATGGTATTTCTGATTTTGATTACGATTTCTATAAAATAAACAAGCCATTTAAATCTTAATAAAATCAAAATAAACTACTGATTAAAATTTATATTTTTTGTTATTACTTTTCAACACATTTTTATAACTATACACACTTTTTAGCATGGATATATTTAATATATTTGTTATAAAATTAGTCTATTCCTCATATTTTTCATTTCAATTTAAGTGATTGATGAATCTTTAAAATATGGTATAAGGATGTGAGATATAGGGCTTTAAAAGTAACAAAATTGAAAACTGGTATTCTCTTCACACTAGAAGAAAAGAAATGGTGCTGGATCGACTATCTCCTACTAATGACGGAATGGATGGACGAATGAAGCCTCTTACGAAATAGGTTGTAGCGTGGTTAAAGATGGCTCTTGACTTAACTACTGCTCCCATCTATGGTATCTAACTTCCTCTTCCTGTGGACGCAGCAGAATAACTGTTTGCAGTAATCGTGGTGATGAAAAGAACTCAGCGAATTCATGAGGTTTCATAAATTTGAAGCAATGGAAAAGTACGAATTGCCAATTATTGACTCATACAAATTTTTAACTTCCTTCTTATAACTATAAGATTTATTATCTTTTACTTTCTTTGGTGCTTATCGTTTATTAAAGATTGAAATACACAAATTTATTAATTAACCTTCATAACAGAAAATAATATGATTCTAATATGTTTCTTGCTAATTATTTGCTTCCAGTTTAATTTAAAATGTTCTTCTTTATTTGAAATTTTAATATATTCTAAGCGCCGATTGATTTAATTTTTTTCAAATAACCATTTCTTGTAATCTACATTCAAATATTATAGATGTAATATTTATACCTTATTGATTGATGTAATATTTTTACCTTATTGGAAAAAAATTCACTAATGCGCTTGTGATAGTTAAAATTAAGTTTGAAAGTATTATTTCAGTTTGAGTTATTTCATATCTGAATAGAAAATACCAATTATTTAAAAGTTTTTAAAACAGAATATTCATATTTGCATGCAGGAAGGATTTAGAAACTGGTGTTTTAACGATACATTATGTCATTCATATTTTTAGTAAAAAATAGTGTCTAATTTAGTAAGTTTCATTTCTGACAAAAATTATGCTTTTTTTGGCATCGAATAAAAAATGCTTTTTATGGGTTTTTTTATAACTGCAACAGTATTAATAAAATGTGTGATTCAAGAGAAAAGAAATTGTGTATAACATATTTTTAAAGTTATGTAGAGTCATTTTGGCGTTTATTTTTTCCGAATCTTTCAAGTAATTAATTGAAGTATGTAGGTTTAAGCGTTTTCTTTCCCTATTTTCGATTTTAATACTGCATTATTTCAACACCAATTTAGTTAAATTTAAAATAAAATAATTCTAATTTTAGTTAAAAATCAGAATCCGCAAGTTATACTCGTAACTTTATGGTAAAGAAAAAGGTTGTAATTATTTAAAGTGGTGGTTTAAAAAAATCATTTATTATCCGTTTTAGAAAAAAAATGAAACAATACAATGCTTGAAAGATTATACAAACAAGCAATTCAATTTTTTAAAAAAAATAATGGATTTAATAAATTATAATGTTTTGTATCAGAGCCATTTATTTAACTTACATTTACAAATTACTGTTTCTATGTTATATTTTCTCAAACACTTATTTAAAAAATGAATGCGATATAATATATATGTATGTTTTTTTTTGTTTAGTTCTAATTTGCATTTAAACATGAATATTTTCCTTTTCCTAAAAGTTTAATTTCTCTTATTTCAATTTCACAATTGAACTTATTTTAATTCATTATTATGTCTGAACATGATAATGTTTTAGGAATGAGGTTTTGTGGCGTCAACAAAAACTCTTAGGTGAAAAATAGAGAAATCCGTTGGCGAAAACTTAAAAAAAAATCTGCATGAACATTTCAAAAATCAGCTATAATAACGCGTTGCCATCCTATTTACGAAAGCTCCGATTTTTTTTAAAAAAATTAGTAAATGGTTACAGCCAATAAAACCTAGAAAAATGACAATTTGAACACGTACTTATATGAAATGAAATAAATAGGAAATGAGATGCTTTTGTAAACAATCAATGCGAGAGAAAGTTTTTTTGGATCGTTTGCAATACTGATGTGACTCATTCAATGAAACAATTAAAATGAATAAAAAACATAATTTACCTTGCACGAGCACGTGCTGCTTGGACGCTCAAGAAATGATGTTCTGACATGATACCTTGAAATATGGACGGCAGATTTCATTATTTTTTTCGATCTTGCTCTGATAAATCTTTTAAAACCATCGCAACAAATACATTTCCGGAACTTTTAATTTTAACGAAACAAAATATCCACCTGCTTAATCATCTGAAAGTTCTAATTTTAAATGAGTTTCTCCCTTAAAACAATTCCCTTGGCAGATGTTTCGCATGAAATTCGCTATTATATAACTATATTGACAGTAGTGAGATGATATCATATCCCGAATTGATTAAAAACTTGTGTAAATGACAAGTAATTAAAAGGAAAAAAATAGTGTAACAACTTAAGTAATAAAAAAAATACCCTGTATGATTTTTAAATAGAAGTTTTCAATTTATATTTTAGTCAATGTAAAGCTTTAGTCATGTATATGAAATAGTTTTTGATTTGGTAATTTTTCAAAGTTTTTATTCACAATCATCTTTTTAAGCTGATGCAATAATTTTGGTAAATGCATAATCCTGTTAAGGACAATTATGTTTTTAGATAACAATCTATGTCTATTAATGCTAGTTCCCAATTAAAGTAAATTTTTACTAAACAAATTACAAAAATGTATTACAAAAACTGAATCTATCTCAAAATGAGTTTATTTAATAGAAAACCAGAGTTTCTAAATTTTTGTAGAATAGAATACCTAGTCCCCTTTTCATATTGTTATGATTAGCAAAATATTTGCGATCACAGCAAAGATATTCTAATAATTGCAAAATATTTAAAAATAAATTTAGAGAAAAATTAACCATCAAATTATAAACATATATAATTCTGAAAGGTTTTTTTTAATTTTTCTTAATCAATCATATGTACGTTATACAACTTATACAAACATAAATAGGACATTTTTGAAAAGAATCAATAGAAAAATCAATAGAAAATTATTGAAAAGAATCTACAGAAAAATAAATAGAAAATTATTGAAAATAATCAATAAAAAATAAATAGAAAATTATTAAAAAGAATCTATAGAAAAATCAATAGAAAATTATTGAAAAGAATCTATAGAAAAATCAATAGAAAATTATTGAAAAGAATCTACAGAAAAATAAATAGAGAATTATTGAAAATAATTAATAAAAAATTATTAGAAAATTATTAAAAAGAATCTATGGAAAAATAAATAGAAAATTATTGAAAAGAATAAATATAAAAATAAATAGAAAATTATTGAAAAGAATCTATAAAAAATAAATACAAAATTATTGAAAAAATTATGGAACTATTTATAGAAGAATAAACAGATTGGCATCATGAATAAAATTTATGTGCTTTATACCTCTGTACCAAAAAAAAAAAAAAATGTGGAATTAAAATCAACAAATTTATCTGGTGTAAAATTTAGAAAAAGTCATAGAAAAATTCTTTTAAAAAATCTGTCAAAATTATAATACATTTGCTTATGTGTATAAATCACTGATTCATTATATTTGTTTATTCTTTCTCTGTATGTACTAAATCAAGGATTTCTTCTTATTGTAGGATTTTGTCATTATTTTAATAGAAGAAATTCATTTGATGCTTAAAATTGAAATTTTAACTCTTAAGCTACTTAATCAATCATCTGTATGTTATACAAATTATAGAAAAATAAACGGAAAATTATCGAAATAATTATGGAACTTTCCTTATATAAGAATAAACAGAGCAGCATCATGTATAAAATTAAGTGCTTTATACCTCAGCAGCAAAAAAAAGAAAAATAATAAAGAAAAGAAAGAAAAGAAAGAAAAAAAACATGTATAATTAATATCTACTTATTTCTCTTATGTAAAATCTAAAAAAAAGCCTCTTAAAAAGTTTGTCAAAATTATAATTCATTAGGTGTATATGTATAAATTACTGATTCATTAAATTTAGTTCATTCTCTATCTATCTCTATGTACTAAATCAAGGAATCCTTATAATAGAACAGAACGCCGTCTTAATCTTATTATAGAGCAGAACGCCGTCTCATACCCCCGTATCTGTGACCATTCTGGTCACTTCACGGTTTGGTGGGCATGTTACGGGAATTTTATTTTAATTACAGTAAATTACTGTATTTTAATTACAGTAATTTTATTTTATACAGTAAGAAAAATAAAATAAAAACAAAACTATTTACAGAATTTACAAGAAAATGGGATGATAATGAGAAAAGTTTACAGAGAGTTTCTTGTTTTAAAAATGGTTTGACACTATTATTAGCTGAAATTTAACATGAGTTATGATGTTATTGTATAATAGGAAACTGCTTGTTTTTATTCTCAGTCTTTTTGAGTGTTCTCCAACTTATTATAGGTTTTTTTCATTGTTTTAACAGAAGAAATTCATTGAATGCTTAAGATTTGAGTTTCAACACTTTATTTTAACATTAAGTAATTAACATTAATTTTTAAATAAAAAATAAAATACATCTTGTTTACGAGGAATGGACGAAAGTTGAATTTTTTCTGTCACAAATAATAAACTGGTCATTTGTAAATTTATCTCTCAAGAAATGTTGGTAAAAGCAGATTTCAATTCAGAGAAGATTTCGGAATATTCAAATATTCAAATGCCGTTTTCATTTCCATAAAGTCTTAATGCCGTGTCCCGATAGAATAAATCTTATTCGGCCTTCTTTTATGACCACCAAACAGTATCTAGTTGGAATACACCATACACACATTTTCGAACGGGTTCTCATATGAGGAATTCAAACTTCCCCTTTATATCTAGTTCGATTTCCAAAAAAAAAAAAAAAAAAAAAAAAAAAAAAAAAAAAAACGAAATCCGTTTAGGCATTTTCGGTTCGTTAACCTGCTTCGTATTGCCAGTCGAAGCACGGAAAGGTTAGATGTTGTTATGTACGAAAACGGTCTAAATCCATAAAAAAAATTATCCAGTTGTTGTAAAAATATACTCTTATTTTGTAATGTGAGTGTTGGAAATAGTTTTCAACTCATTATATATTCAGACTTGGTTTAATTTACGGGGCCATTAGATTTAATTGTTTTAAGGGAATCACAGAATCTTTCTTTTTCCGAAACATATAAATAATTTTGGTTAGTTGTATTAACGTTTCGTTTAAAAGCAATATTAGGCCTATTTTGGAATGGATATCTTAATTCTGAACCGTGATCAGATGACGAGGGCAACATCTAAATTGGCAACACTACCTTCCAAATTACCACACCACACCACACCAGGGAGATGGCGTTTGCTCCAAACACTGCTTACACGAATGCTCTCTGATGGAACCGGGTCCCGAACCGGAAATCGTCCTCTTCCACAATCGAGATCTTACCGCTGATTATCATGATTTTTTCTTCTTGCTTTGCATTTTCAGATTGTAAAATGAAAATAACTTTCATTACTTGAAGGCTATATTTATAAAATAATATAAAAACCACAAACATATTAAAAACACCCATTTTTTTTCTTTAAAAAATAATTACATTATTTTTTGCATTAATCTTTACAATGGATATCCCCCCAAAACATCCTAATTATTTTAACTAAGGGTTTTAAAAGGAAATATTATGCAGCAAAATCATCAGCGTAATCATTATTTGGCATTGATGCTTTACAATTTAAGGTAATAAAGTGAAACTATATTATCTTTTATTACATAAAATCCTTTTCTATAAAATGATATAAAAATAACAAAAAAAACTAATAAATTTATTTAAAAAATATTTTCTTAAAAACTAATTAAACCAACTTTTACGTTAACAATTTCAATGGATATCTCTCCCATAATATAAATTTTAACTAAGAGTTTAACTATAGAAATGCATATAACACTCTGTTTGTTTTCTTGTTTTAGATTAAACACATTTTCATTTTTCTCCATAGCATTTTGAACTTCCCATTATTTTCATTTTTATTAAGAATAAATCATTATTATGTCAGAACGATATTGTTTTGTGAATGCGGTTTTCTGACATCAACAAAAATCCGTAGATGAAAAAAAAACATTTCAATCAGTAGGATAAAAATAAAAATTTTACTACCTGCACAAGCATCGAAAAAAAATCAGCTTTTAATAACGCGTTGCCATTTTATTTACAGAATCTCTGATTTAAAAAAAAGTCAAGGACTACATCAAATAAAACATCGAATAATATCATTTTAAGCACTCGATTATATGAAATGAAATAAATAGGAAATGTGATATATTTTTAAAATATAAAGGCGAGACTAATTTTTTGGATCGTTTGCAATACTAAAGTGACTCATTCAATGAAACAATACAAATGAATAAAAATATAGTTTAACTTGCACGTGGTGCTTGACCGTTCAAGAAATTATGTTCTGACATGATACATTGAAATATGCATAGCAGATTTCATTTTAATCTTTTTTTTGTAGTTGAAATGGCAGAATCAAATAAAAGATAACTGTCATAAAACAATTTCAATATATTTAAAGCTATAAATATATAACAATATAGGAAATATTATAATCTCTAAGAAAAAGTAATCCTGAATGACTTTTTGCATTCATTTTTGATTGTTAATTCCATCTCAAACTACAAATGACACTTAAGGCTAGAGTATTGTATGTCTAGGACATTATAATTTATTGTTGATTTATATTTGATTAAAAAAATACTTATATGTGAAAGTCTTTAATAGCCTCATTGAAAAACTCAACAGAAATGAAAATATACTCTTTATAAAAAGCAATATTTCCAAGTAATCAATTTATGCTCTTTTTAAAAATTCGATTTTTTTATAGATATATACTATTTTATTTTCTGTTCTTAAATTTTAACTCTTTTATTGATATTCTTAAATTTTTCTTTTTGCTTAGTTTATCTTCTTGAAAAAAAAACTTGAATTTGAGAAGAGAAATTTATTTAATATTCGCTTGCACAATGTTCTCAATTACTCTAAAATTTAAAAAAAATCATTACAAATTAATATTTTCAAGCATTTGGTAAAATAATAATACCATATTATTATAAAATTTATTATCTTAAAAAAAACATTTGGAAAATTGGAATAAATTTTGCAAAGCTGTCTAATTGTTTTTTTTTCAAAATACATTCAATCCCGTGTTATTAAAATAAATTTTATATCAAATCAATATCATTTACTCTCTTTTTTGAATTTTCGCAACTACAACTTAAGTCATTTACGTTACAATTTTTTAACCATCCTTTTTTTAAAAAAAAATTATCCATCGCATTAGTCAAAAATGGAGCATCAATCAAATTAAGATGAGCAATAAATTCTTATAGTTATAATTAGTCATATTATATTATAATAGACTTAGCTATTTATAATAAACTTAATATTAACATTAGAAAACGTATAGATAATAGAATGAATTACATTTGAAATTCGTCAATTCATTAAAAAAACGTTTAACTAACTATCCGTTAAGAATTCTTACGAATTCTTAAGAAAATGTTTTGAATAATTACAGTAAACTCTAAGCAGTCAATTTACAGAAATATGTTTTGAGAATCTTTTACTCTAAATAGGCAATTATATTTTTTCATGTCTCTGATAGTTAATATATTTAATCACTTTTAAACCTAGAGGCAAAATTTTACTTTTTAATTAGTATAAATATGACGAATATTTAAAAAATGGTATATGACATATCCAGATGACATATTGAAAAGAAAATTAAACAAGTTTTTCTAAACCAACAATGCAGAAATTAACTACAAGATAGTAAAACCTATTAAAAGGAATAAAGAAAAAATAACATTTTGGAAATGTTTTTTTTGATTAATCAGTTTTTTAGATACTTAAAAATATAATATAATTTTCTAGTTGTTTTATCTCTATATCCATTTTGTAATTTTAACTAGTTATGTTTTTTTTTTTTTTAAATTTATTTAATGTATAAGAATCTTTGGTATTTTTACATTACTACGGTTGAGTGTATTGTGAAAAATGTCAGAAATTCCGCAAATTAACTACAGTATGATTAAAATGAATAGCTTATTATTAATTTTAAATTCAAAATTATATTATTTAAATGGTCTCCGTTATTGAAATTGGAAAAAAATTGATTAAATGCTTTGCAGATGACGAAATCTTTACAGGTATGCTGTAAACTTGATGTGAATATTTTTTACAAGAACATTTATTTATTTTATTTCGTTAATTTTCTATGGCTGTCATAAACATACACTTTTATAATTATTATAAATTTGCATTTTCAGTTTGCAAAATTGAAGGAGTTAAATTTAAAAGGGGGAATTTGCCCTTCTTTATTTAATTATTTTCTTTCTGATCCTTCTATTAGGAAAAAAATGTGGCATTGGTGGCTTAGAGGCCCTGATTTAAAATAATAATGTATTTGTCACAATAAATAATAATTTATTTGCCCATAGTGGGGCATGTCAGAAATGAATAGTGGTATGGTGGTTGGTTTTTGCCATCTTAGTAAGTACGGAGATGGGAAGATTGGCTATCATACATATAACACTTTAGTTATATTAACGTAACATTTTTGAGGCAGTACTAGGGCTATTCTGGAATGAATTTCCTAATTTTGAACTGTGGTCAGATGACGAGGACGACACTTGAGCTTGCATTCCCTCTCCCATCGTCCTCACTACATCAACACGAAAATATTTGGTTCTGACGGATTTAACGCTTCCAGATGCGTTTACATGATGGTTCTTTAGGAGAATCGGGTCTCGAGCCTAACATATTCTGGTTAAGATACCAATCCACCATATACAAGTTTACACACCACGCCAACACGGTCATACCAATAACTGGATGTGCTTCTAACGAGAAGGGATGGCGATGGCCGCCCATAAAACTCAACTACAGTTTCTGCCAGAAATGTTATAGTGGCAGTTCAATCATTCGTGTGTTTTTTTCGTGTGCTTAAGGCTGTGCCTTGCTGTCAATTTATGGTTGTCACAGAATAATGATTATTTTTCATTAATATGTGAGTTAATCTTTTTCCAATTCTTGATTAGTAGAAATATAAGACAGAGACTTATTTAAACATTTTTCAATTTCCTATTTAAATAAGAAATTGAATTTCAATTAGTAAAGGGGAGCTTTCATTTTATATTAAGTTGTTTGTCATTCAAAAATTTCTTTTACCTGAAAACGCTTTTATTGTGTTACCAAAAAGTTAATGGAAGAAATTAACGTGATCTCGTGTGTGTGTGTGTGTGTGTGTGTGTGTGTGTGTGTGTGTGTGTGT
>JAOUZG010048052.1:1143592-1161643 GCA_026289955.1 Argiope argentata
ATGTCATTTCTCAAATTCAAAGACCAACTACCCTAAAAGTTACCCCCCCCCTCACAGGGAAGGGGGCATCACGAAATGAAAATGAGATCTTCCGGAATGATGTTAAAATCTCGACACCATGGAGGGTACAATAATAAGTAAGCGTAGGTTCTTCCCTTCGATAACGAGACATACTTGTTACGGGAAGTGCCGTACCGTGGCCGGTTATGATACACTTATACACCCCACAGACACAATACAGATGAAGAACAACCATTTATGAAATTGGACTCAAACACGGGATGTCTAGATAACGGAAAAGACGAATGCCAGGACGTCAGCTGTATTGTATTGTATTGCTGTATATTGTACAGCTGTAAATTGTATTTCTCTATATTCTAATATAGAGAAATATAAAACAGTATATATTTTAAATCAATATTAATTTCTGTAAACATTAAATGTCGATGTAAGATATATTCTGTTACTTACAAATTGTTCGGTACCTAGTATACTGATAAGCGATGTAAAGCAGATATAATTTTAACTCTCAAATCAGATTTAACATAACACAACGCCATCCTGTGCCCCCGGTACCTATAACGCTAAGTTATCTAACCAGTTGGATGAGCACAGGATGGGAGAAAGAGAAGGGGAAAAAAAGAAAAAAAATGAAAAAAATAAGGAAAAAAAAGAGACGATATAGCATTCAGGGATTTCCAGAGAGAATGTCATCGGTGTCAAATCTAGCGCGAATCAGTTCAATTTTTTCTGAAGTTATAACTGGATAGAGGGAACAAGAATACTGAAACAAATGGTGATTATGAGTTGAACTTACAGGGGATTTAGATTACCCACTGAAAAGGGGGGGGTGACACATTAAATTGTGAACATATGTATGGCAAATAAACGATCACTGTAGAGTCAGAAATACGTAACATCCATTTGGGTCCTGGGGTCTTGATTTCTATCATGAGATCTACACTTTTGAGGGACTTTTTTAGTTATAACTTTGGTTCACCTGACAATATTTGAAAACATCCTTACATCAAGAAAAAATTGATCAGGCTCAAAAAAAATTTTTTTCGTTAAAATAACATTAAATCATTCAATATTCTGATGAAATCTTCATTTAGACACAACGTTGGAACAAAATAAACACTTTTTAGCATTCTTTTATAACAGCTAAATAACATTTATCTAACTGACACAATATACACATTTTTAACCGATCACATATGACGAATTCAGACTGAAAATGTCCCTTTTAACGTCCAGTCTCATTTCAACAAAAAATGAGATACGTTTAGATCTTTCTGGTTCGTTAACCTGCATGCTGTTGCCAATCCGAGCACGGAAAAGTTAGATGTAGCTCAGCAGGAAAACGGTTTAAATCTTCGAGAAATCTGATTCAGCTTTTGTGGAGAAAGAGCGCTTATTTTGTATGCAGATGTCGGTAGGAATTTTTAAATCAGCATGCGTTCACATTTCATTGTGTATGAAGAAGAGCTTTTGGATTTGCTACTTAGAAGGATTTGGAAAAAATTTAAATTTCAGAAAACCTGAAATGAGTATTCTTGTTTTATATATTTGATTTTAAGTTGAAATTAATACCATTATTTCTCTCTTAAAGTATGAATTTATGCAATAAAAAAACATAGGCATATTTAGCATTCTGTTATTTAAAAAAAACAAAAGCGAAAAACATATATGTTTTTATAATAATATGTAATCTTAAAGTATTCTTTAAAATTTTAGTACCTGTAACATTGTTGAATTTAAATAGAAAACTGCAACATTATTTCACTCATAAGGTATGAATTCATACAATCAAAAAACATAAGCATATATAGCATTGTGTTATTTTAAAATAAAAATAAAAGCAAATAATATATCTGTTTTTGTAATACTATGTATTTCAATCTCAAAGTATTCTTTAAAATTTTAGTATCTGTAACATCGTTGAATTTAAATAGAAAATTGCAACATTATTTCCCTCAAAAGGTATGGATTCATATATGAAAAATACATTAATTTAACATTTTTTAATTGAAAATTTAAATACAAGAAAATTATATATTTGTATTAATATTATTGGATATTTTAATTTCAAAATATCCTTTGAAAATTCCCGTTTTGAAGGATAAATATCACATTTTTTCTTCTCGGCTTTATGAATGGGTTTGAAGCTGCCTAGACAGTAAATCACATTTGCCTAATTAAAAATTGCCTACTGTCATAAGTATCAAATTAATTTTTAAGTATACTTTGACAAAAAAAAATCTGAAACAAAGGTGAAGGGTATTCAAAACATTCTGTAGAGTTAAAAAATTGCATTAATATAAATGTATAGAATTTGAAAGAATCGTGAATACAAGAAAAAAATATTAATGAACCTTATTTGAATTATTTTTAGAAAAAAAACCCTATAGACTGATTATAAATATATTTTTAGTTATTCATTTACTGTTTATTGTAAAAATTGCTACGTTATATACTAATAAGTGCAAAATTACACCAGTACAAGTTTTCTTGGTTTGTCATTGATAATATGTATAGGATTTTTAAAGTATTAGCTTTCTTGAAAATTCCTACATATCTAACTGAATATTAATACTGAAATTTTTGGACAAAATTTTTTTTCAAAAATTAAAATAGATTTGATCATTGCGAAAATTTTCATATTATTTCTGTTATAATTCATTTAGTTTCAAAATGTTCCCTAAAGATTTAAAAGGAACAATAAAACATAGCTTTAGATATGTATTTTGTTTTAAGAGAAAAATACTATATCTGCATGGATAAGAAAAAAGATAGTACTTCAAAACTTGGTATGATATTTTCTGGGTTATTATTAAAATATATTTCCTATTTATTACATCACAAATTATAATAATATTACATATAAACCTCCATTCATTCTTATTCAGAAAATTTTAAGTTTTTTTAATGAAAAGTTTACTGACAGAAATTTCCAAAGTTAAATTAAGAACACTAGAATTTGCTGCTACAAATTTTAAAACCTAAGACTGTAAAATATGGAATTTTGTCATACCAAAATAAAACGAATTTTTAATAAAAAATAATATAAAATATAATTTTTAAAAAAGAGAGAAATAATATTAAAATATAAGTTTCTAAAGCAGAGAACATATTGATTAACTTTACAAATTAGGTGCTAATTTGAGAGTGGGTCCCCGTGTGCATGAATGATTCGAATATAACTAGCGATTAGGGTATTTATATGGAAATGTAACTACTTAGCAAAAAATAGCACTTAAGAATTAAAAAAAAGCCTTTAAAAATGATATAATAGAATTTAAAATCTTTAAACTGCTAATAAATTTGTAAGTTTTAATAATTATTTAATGATACTGATAAAATACTTTACTACAAAAACTAAGAATATAATTGTCCAAAAAGTTTCAGTAGACGAGGCAGAAAATATTACATTAATCTGAGATGTGGTAGTTTCTTATAACTTTGAGACTGGGGAATGGAAGTAAATATTTGTCGATATAATACTGAAAATAAGCATGTATTATTAAAAGTAAAATATTTATGATTCTATTATAACTAGTCACCTATTATAAATATTTCACAATTAAATGACAGTAAAAATTATCTGATGTATTATAATTACAATCGAATCTACTGTTTATAGATAGAATAAATGATAATCAAAGGAATACTATCTGTATAACATGCCATTTTTTTCGGTATTTGTAATCGTTGTATTTATTGCATATTTGATAACATATGAGATCTAACATATAAATCAATAGAAGTTGACTTTGAAATTAATAGAGGAAAAATGTCCCTTTTTTCTTCATAAAATTACTAGGCCATGAAGATCCTGAATGTTCATGTTTCTTTTCAGAGTTCCTAATGACTCTAAGAAAAGGCAGTGAAGTTTCTGTTGGCTCATATTTCGTTTTAGAATCCCTAATGAGTCTTCGACAAGGACGTGAATGTCCTGAATGCTCAGATTTGTTTTCAGAGTCCGTAATGCGTTTTCGTCAAGTCCGTGAAAGCTCTGAATGATCAGATGTGTTTCAGTGACCCTTATGAGTCTTCGTTAAAGCCGTGAAGGTCTTGAATGCTCAGTTTTCTTTTTAGAGTCCCTAATGGGACTTCGACAAGTCCGTGAATACCCTGAATGATCCCATGTTTTCGTGTGACCCTTATGAGCGTTTGGTAAATCCGTGAAGTTCCCGATTAATCAGATTTCTGTTTAGATACCCTAATGAGTCTTCAACAAGACCGTGAAGGTCCTGAATGTTTAGATGATTTTTCAAAGTCTCTTATATGAAAATTTTAAAGTTTGTTCAAAAAAATGAATATAAAGTAAAGAGGACCTAATATGGCATAAGGAGCCTTTAAAACAACATTTCACACAAAACTACAATTTTAGAATTATATTATTTACTAAATATCATTTACTAAAGTTTTTGCGTTTACACACATACACGTAAACACATACATAGCCAACTCTTACATGACGTACCACTCTTACATATACGTAAATGTATAGAAAAACAATCTTATTTACACGTAAACGCATAGCTAGACAATTCTTACTTAGACGTAAATGCATAGATAGACAATTCCCACTTACACGTATATGCAAAAACATGCAACTCCTCGACAAATTTGTTTTAAAATATGAAATTAAACAACATTTTACATTCTGAAGCAATAATAAATTTCATTTATTTACGTCAGAGAGCCTTTTGAGTTTTGAAAATAGTTTTGAAGAAAAAATACAGAATAAATGATCAACCCATTAAGATTTATTTTCATTTCAACTTCTATACAAATAAATTTCTTACTACTAAATTATGTGTACAAACTTTTGTCTGTCTAGAATTTGATGTTTTGTAGGTGCCATTTTCTATTGTAAACAGACATTCAGAAGAACTAACCTCAAGCGAAGAGATTTCTTTCAATGTACATATATGATATAAAGATCATAACTGAATTTCATTCATTTAGCTCAAATCGTTTATAAATTTCTTTGTTTATAGATATACGAAATTCCATAAATATATATTTAGAATTCCCATAGGTTTTAAATTCAGTTATTCTTTACTTTTGGTGATTCTATTTTGCACTACAAATAAGAGGAAAATGAAGCCTGATCTAGCACTTTCTTTTCATTTCAAAAATTCAAGCAGAATAATACTGACTTAGGATGAAAGTAACGACGAGCAAAAATAGAAATTAGATAAGTATTAAATTAACTTTACAGTATCTTTCTTATTGAGAAGAATATCTTATACAATTAAATATATTGACATTTTACATATTATGAAATTCACAATTAATATTATATTTATTTTTGTAATATTTACATAGAAAATTCCTTATGTTTTTTTTATGTATTTGATAAAACAAAATGTAAGGAATTTTGTTAAAAAGATCTGAGAGCTCAAAGCATTAAAATTTACTTATCAGTTAATTGACATTTAAATTAAAGTAGATAAAGTGATTACTCTAAAACCATATACTCCGAATCCAAGCCAAACCACACATAAAGTCGGAAAAAATGCATATTTGTTTCCAAAAATGTGAGAATACGCAGTTGTAAATATTTAAAAATATTCTTCTTATGGAATAACCTCATCATAGTCAACGATTTAAAATCCGTAAACATTGAACAGCTACAGTTTAATAAATATCCTTTAATGGATAGATTTGTTTACATTTTTGGACAACAATAACGCATGTTATTCTTCCCAAAATATCTCAGGAATTTAATTTTGGAAGCTCATCAAAAATAAATACAAAAATTAGAAAATGCAGAAAACTACTTTAATTTATAAACAACAGAGAATAAATTATGAGAATAAAAGAGATTGTTCTGAGAAATAATTAGGAAAAATAAACCCATTCAAAGAATGAAAAATGGTAATTTTAATAAGATGTCCAACTTTTTGAGATTGATTTATTAAGAGTAAAATTTTATATTTAATATTTTAATTTGTAATTCTATTTTGGGAAAAATGGGAAATTTAAAGGGATTGCAATTTTTACCTTGTTTTACTCAGACATACAAATTTTGTTGTGTGTTTATTTTTAAAGGAATTGAATTCCAGATAGATAGCTTAAAGTAATTAAATTTTCAAAAAAATTATTAATGTTCTGCGAAAATACGAATAAAAATCATTTATAAGTAAAATGTCATTAATTACAAATTAACATCTGGTAAATACAACGTCGTTAATTCATTGAAAGGAAACTAAACTAAATAAAATGTATATTTAAAAAAATATCTATGATTGCAAATTTCAAACTGAACGTGAACATTATTATTTTTAATTATTGTCTTAATTTTCATTATTTGTCTTAATTAATTTAAGTCATTAAGAAATTGAAACCAGTTTGGAAAAGAAATACTTGTAAAATCAGGGCAGCCTTTTAAAAAAGCATCTACTTTCAAAGAAACATACATAATAATAATGAAATGCTGGTAAAAAATATATGTAATTAAAAGATGATGAATATTGCCATTTATGTTCATTGAATACGCGATTTTCTTCAATTAATCGTTGTCTTCTATTATTCAAAATCATCTAACAAAGACAACATAATGTTCTTCCATTATAATAAAATATCTCAAAAAAGTTCTAAAAATAAGAGAATAAACTAATATTTTTTTTCTGTTTTATAGCATATTTAGAGCTTTAAATATTGCATCTGATTTATTAAATATAATAAAACAAATTTTCAATTATTAATGAGTTTACTTACTATTTTAGCATTTGAGCTCTATAGAATTTTCAACATTAAATATATGTTGTTATTTTAGGTATGTCTGCAAACAAAATGATTTCTTTTAAAAACTGGAAAATTCCCTAACATGCTTTTTTTAAATAAAAAAAATATATTTAAGAGATAAATATAGAATACATATTTTTTTAGATTTTGAAGGTTTTAAATAATTTTTGTGAAAAAAAGAGCAATTCCAAAATACTCTTTAATAAATATTTTATTAAAAAACATTAATTTTTAAGCTACCTTAACTGAAATAAATAAATCAGTAAATAATCAATTATTTTAAACGCCCTGCAGAAATCAAAAGCAACTGCTGTTATCAACTAATATTTTGTATTCCTTTCCAAAAATATTGGCTTCTCAGAATTTTCGAATAACAATTTCTTCCGCGAATCAAGTTAAATGTCAATTTGTTCTAAGTATCACATTTCACCATAAATATTTACCCAAAACAATGCCGGCATTATTCATGAGAAATCACCCCCCTTTAACCGAATGTTCAGTGGCTTTCCTTAGTTGGTTTTAAAGTTAGAATACTTCAGACAAACGGTGAGATTTATTACGTTCCATGTAAGCTATCTACATAAAACTAATTTGGAAAATTTATTACTTGCTATAGCGATAGAAGTCAAGGGGTTTGATTTATCCGAAATCTAAATCACTGAACAGCGTTCCCTTGGTTTCTCTTCAATGGCATTAATGTCAACTTAAATAGTTTTGGTATGTAATATGCCTTCCCATTAACGTTTGTCCTCATCTGTAAAGAGTAAATGGTAAAGATTAGATATGCGGTTTCTATTGTCTTTAAATATATAAGATATCTTATTAAACATAAATGCGTTGAAGTTTGAAAGCTTCAATTTAATCTGGAAAATGACAATCTCAATTAAGTTAATCAAATAAAAATTGTTATTTACTATGACGATAATTTTCCAAATTTTTTATTAGTAAAAATTTGTTGTAGAAATGCGAGAAAAAATTTGTTTTAAAAATGTAAAGAAACAAAAAGTGAGGGACAATTTGATGCTATAATGAAATAATGGCACAAATTGTGTGAAGAAAAAATGTTATAAAAAAGAAAAGGTGCAAAAACTATGGAAAAATTTGTTGTTTTAAAAATTTATTGAAGCAAAAGGCATGGAAAAATGTGTTGTTATAAAACAAGCAAAGGTTTAAAAAGTATGAAAAAAATTGTTAAAAAAAGTAAGGGTACAAAAGGTTAGAAAGCATTTGTTTCTTTAAAAACGTAGTGATACAAAAAAAAGGAAAAAAAAATTAACGTAACTGCACAAAAAAAATGTGAAAAATTCTGTTGTTATAAAAATAATATGGAAACAAAAAGTTTGGAAAAATCTGTTGTTATAAAAAATAATAATGGTACAAAAAGTGTTAAAAATGCTTCGTTAAGTTTTTGATTTAATGAATACGTGATAGTAATTATTTTGATAATTTTCTTGAAATCAATTTAGAATTAAACTTTTAAACGACTCTTGCAGTTTTGCTTAAATATGAGTTATTATTAATCAAATACTTTTCCCATTTTCAGCAAAAATGTATTTTCTTAAATGTTTCTGAAGTAATTAAGGAATTTTCTTTAGTATCATTAGTTTTCTAAACTTTCAATGAAATTATATTGAATAAATTTCAGTATCGCTGTATCGGTTTAAATTTAAATAAAGAATATTTGTAAATGCTACAACTAATATCCCTATTTTTATACAATATTGATAAGGAAAGCCGAATAAAGAGTTAAGTTCTTCCTAACTGACACACTAAAATCAGAATGAACCATATACCCAGCAAAAAGAAATTTGAATGTACCAAGCGACCTCCGGAAGAACAGAATTTAAAATAAAGTCTGCTTATGGTACCAACAGAACACATTGCACCGTATTGTAAAAGATTTACAACTATTCCAATTTATACCAGTAATACCTGGACATGAGGCAAAAATATCTTTATTTTTATTTATGATCGATAAGGAAAATAGATTGTGTGGTTTAAGTTCCTCTTAACTGATACACTTATATCTGAATGCACCATAATCACAGCAATGGATTTTAAATGCAGCATCAGATGTCTTCGAGAAGAACTTATCCTCAGAAACACCAGATTTAAAATACCAGGATCATCTCTTTTATTACATTATAAAGGGACCGCAACTACAGCCAATCTTTTACTCTAGTATAGATGTGTTGAAAATTAGATGAAAAAAATTGAAATTCCTTTAGACGAAGTCATTATAGTTGTATAGCAGTTGTTCTTATAGCTGAAAAAAAAAGGAATTACTTAGAAAAAAATCGAATTACTTAGCTCAAATTTCTTCAGGAAGAATAGAATTTCAGAATAACCAGAATAAAAATACGCTCAGCAATTATTCCACATTAGTCTAACATTCAATATAAAAAAAGTAAGTCAATTCCTACTCAGGTCAACAAAGAAAATATTTATTTTACTTACTTTATAATAAATAATTACAATTGTTGTTTTCGTTCTCCGCTTTATAACGGAAGATAGCTTCTGAGTGTATGGACCCATAAGAACTTGAACTGACTTCTATCTCTCACAAGTAACAAAACTTTTTTATGAAGCGGACTTCATTCATCCACAGATCGTAGTTTAGATATGGAATAGTAAATGATCACCTCTTAACCAGTACCCCCAGGGGTATTACTCTCGGCATGGAGGACATTTTGACCACATCCACCGCACACACATACAAAATATTGGGCTGACGAGTTCGAACTTAAAACACAAGCGATGCGAGTACCAAAGCCCTTGCAACCAGTCTATCCCGGCATAATAATTATACTCACCACATAAAAAAAATCAATCAAAAACTTATATTAGAGGTGAATTTTCAACTCCAATTGAGGCAACTCAAAATGCGTGAATATTATGCGCCAGTTGTGGTAACGCAATACAGAGTAGACTTTTTTCAGTTTTCCCTATTCTGTATTATTTTTATTCGAAAAACCTTCAAAATGAATACGAAATATCGTTTCATTAACTATGTTTAATTTTAAATGCATCAAATATTAAAGAACAAAAACAGATTCGTTTGAAATAATTGGGCGAAAACATGCTAAACTTAATCTCATTGGTGTTGGGAAAAAACAAACTGAATTCACTATTTATTTGACGATGGGGAAATGAAGATTTTTTAGCGAGAAAGTTAGTTTTCAATTAATTTATAAAAATTAACTATATTAACAACAAATTTCCCCCACTAAAAATTTAAAAATAAAATTTACTTGAACTTGTGTCGATGAATAAAAAATATTTCATTAATGATTTAAAATTTGAACAAGATATTGTATATATGAGTGTGTGTGTGAATAATAGGAATTGAAAAAGCTTTTAAACACAACAAGTCTTAAACGAAAATAATTGCAGTTTGTACCATTTGATGTAAAACAAACCTATGTAGACGTTGTAGCTGTAGAAAATAAGTTTTTAAAACTAAATTGTTTTTACTAGGAAATTCCAAGCCTCAATAAATAAAATTTTTAAGAAGAAAACAATTGAATCTCTTTATACGATCGTTCTCTTTGACAATGTTTTGTCTCACAACAGATGGCAACGAGAATGATTAAATGCTCAAAGATAAACAGTTGTTTTAATACGAGATTTTTTTTAAATCGTACTTTAGTTTTTTTTTAATAATATCATAGGTAAAAAAAATTAAAAAATAATTATTGGAAAATGAATGTTTAAAAGAAGGCACGTAGAAAACTCCATCTATATGATTCAATCAAAAAAATTTCAAAAAAACAACAACCTAGGTTTAAGAAATCTAAAAGGAAAGATTAAATGGCTTCTATTTTAAAGTGATTCTTTGATGTGTGCATCAATAACTGGACTTCCCATTTCTTGGAATTAATTACCAGCTCCATAAAAAATACAAGGAAAAATAATTTATGAGAATAACAACTAGTTCAGAATAGTACTTTAAAATTCCATATACAAGTGGCTGAAAAATATTTTTTCAGAAGGGACGAAAGATTTAGATCCAGAAGATGAAATTGACATTACAGAAACGCGTCTTATTGGTATCATTTGAAATGATACATAAAAAATTACATTAAATTCCACCATAAATGTTATCCTAATAAATGGTGGATAATTATACATAAAGATACAGTCCTATCATGTTGTTATAAAATACATTTCAAATTGGTATGTTTTATAGCTGGCAAACCCCTTTTCTTAGTCGATGCAAAAACACAAACATGTATTTTGATCAAAAAATTAAAAGAATTTATGCTAAAAAGACAAACATATATTTCAATTATAAATCTAAAGATATTTAAAAAACATACTCATCTAATTAAAATGTGCTGTTTTTCTTGTGACTTATGACACTTGACAAGCCTGATGTCATCTGCCCTCGATTTAAGTCGATCGAGAGCCTCTTGTTTTTTCAGTGGCGCCACATAGGACCAAGAGCTCGACTTAGCTATTTCATGCGTCACATTTGTTTGATCATGAACTTTTTAGAAGGGAGCACCTTCACACATCTCGCAAATAGAACACAGAAGAAGGACAACCATGTCCGAAACGGGATTCGAACCCGGGATGCCCAGATTACGGAGAAGGTGCCCTATCCCTCTGCCAGGACACCTACAATTAAAATGTGGTTTTATGTAATAATACAATTAAAATGTGGTTTCATGTAATAATACAATTAAAATGTGGTTTCATGTAATAATAAACTTAATTTATGCCTAAAATCGGTAGGATCAAAAACACAGCTCGTCATGATAGTTCAGTAAATACAATTTTATCATTAATAACTGAAATGTACAGCAGTATTACTTAGGCAAAGTTGCCTGGGGGTAAGATTTCGGTTTAGAAAACGGAGGGTTTCAAGTTGGTTCGGGGGAGGGTTCAAGTTACCCGATTCCACCAAAGAACCGTCGTGTAAGCCGTTCCGGTACACGTTAAAACTGACTGGGTCAAAACCCCTACAGGTGTGAGTGGCGTGGTTTGGAGAGAGGTTGCCAGCTCAGGTATCATCCTCGTCATATGACAGAGGCTCAAAATTATGAGTTCCATCCCAAAATAGCTCTAGTGTTATTTTAAAACAAGACATTAGTATAATTAAATAAAACTAGTAGCATTATTACGGTATTTCAAGATATTCTGTGGCAACCCTAATGTGAAATGTCACACAAAACCTTGATTTATTAATGCCATTATTTATTTAAATTAAAATTATAGAAAAAATTATATTATCCAAATTTTTAAGAATAATCAAATATTGTGAAATAAATTTAAAACATGGAATTATATAATTGCATTTCTTTAATAAAATAATTCCAGCTATTTCTTAATCTTTATTCTGGTTGAAAAAAAAATATATCACACTATTCTAGCTAAATAAGTTTTACGACAGTAAAATGATTTTTTAATCCTTACAATGAAATTTTTGAAAGAAAGCCTTATATGAAATAGCTTTCAAATATTAGATTTCTTAAACGTACGTGGATATTCTTAAAAGGAAAGGGAAATTTTTGTGTAAAAACTATATGAGTGCTATACCATAAAAGCATTAACGAGTATCCTCATGGGATAAGAATTCTTAGAATCGAAATAAAGATTATCTAATTCAAGAGAGACCGTTTCAAAAATATTGAATCAAATAAATCAAAGATTTAACAAATGATGGCACCTATATCTCCTCATCTCCAATCAACAAAAAGCGTCAAGTTCTTTTTATAAATCAATAACGTCGAATTAAAAAAAAAGAATTAGTGCTCCTATATTTCCACGAGCTAAGCTCTGATGCATTTCTCTTAACTCTAACCAAGAACTTTGAAAAGAAACGGGGAATTAAGTTATAGCTTGAAAGCCTCAATTTGCATAATTTGGTAATAAGCGATCTTTCCCATCGTGTCATTTGGTCTGCAGGTAACGTGCAGCTGATTTTTCAGGAAAGCAAAGCTCGGATAAAAAGAGATTGCATATAACAATATTCATCCTGAACTTTGAAAAACACATGCTGCTTCTAAGGATGAATCAGCCACAAAAAAAAAGCTGTTTAGTAAAACCTCCAGTAGATATTAATGATCCGATTTGCATATTTTTGTTATCTTTATCTCGATACCATCTGCAGATTTTTCTTTTTCGTTTGTTTGTTTACAGTTGCTTTGAAAGAACTTTTACTGCTTAGCATCACTATACAGGATAAAAATGATTTATCCTGTTCCTGTCCATTGAATGCTAGGTGAAAAGGAAAGCTCTTTTATCCCGACCAGAGATAAAAAGTTGTTTTTTACATATTGAGCAGGAAATGCAAGGGCTGTTGTTTAGCTTTGTGAAGAGATGCTTCTTTTTTGAATGATTAATCCTTCTGTTTTTAAATACCATGGTTCTTTGATATTGTTCGCTTTTTTCATATTTTTATCCTTATTTTTGTGTGATAGTCTTTACAAATGTTTAAAATGCTCTGTTTTTATTTGAATTTATAGATGTAAATTTCATTGTAGAGCATTTATGGACTCTTTTGGTATTTATTATCTTACTTTTCATTGATTCTTAGAAACTAGACCGTTATCAGAATTGCAATCATACTGTTTTTTTAATTAGATACTATAGTAAATTTCAATGTAGAACCTTTGTTAATGCTGACCTACTTATTCTTTTCTTTTTATACATAGACTGTGGTCTTCCTTAAAATTCTATCCCATACTGACTTTACAAATTCTATAGATGCAAATTTCAATGTTAAGCCTTTATTAATGATGAAGTAATATTTTATTCTTTTGCTTCTTCTTCATCGGCAAAGATTGACTCCTCAGAATCCCATCCCATATTGTTTTCTGATTTGATTCCATTGATACAATATTCAACGTAGAATCTCTTTTTTTATTCATAGATTGTGGTCTTCCTCAAAATTCCATCCAATACTGATTTTACTTTTTCTATATATTCAAATTTCAGTGTATAGCCTTTTTTAATGCTGATGCATTACTAAATTCTAATTCATTTTCATTGGATTAGATGGATTCCTCAACATTTTATCACATACTCTTTTCTGATTTGATTCCCTTAATACAAATTTCAATGCAGAATCTTTGTTTATGTTTATCCATTTATTCTCTTCTTTTTCTTCATAGTTTGTGGAATTCCTCAAACTTCCGTCTCATATTAATTTAACTAATTCTATAGATACAAATTTCAGTGTGGAATCTTAGTTGATGCTGATGTATTATTTAATTCATCTTCTTCATTAGCCTAGATGGACTCCTTTGAATTCAGTCCCATACTGTTTTCTGATTTGATTCCCTTGATACAAATTTCATTGTAGAATCTTTGTTGACACCGATTTATTTATTCTCTCCTACTTCTTCAATGGCTCAAATATGTTCTGGTCATTCTTAGAATTCCATCCCGTATTGTTTTGTAATAATTTCATTTCATAGATGCAAACTTCAAAGAAAAATATTTCAAGAATGTGAGATATTATTCTGTTTTTCTTCATTTCTAAAGTTGGTATTTGTGCCTCCTCCTAACTCCATCTCATGCTGATGTTATTTGATTCCGTAAATTAATATTTAATTTTAGATATTTTTTTTGCTGTAGATATAGAATTTTCTTCATCTTTAATGATCCGGAGAATCTTAAAATTTTATCCTATAGACTAATATATTTGAATTATAATGTAAATAATAAAGTAAAAATAAGAAAGTTTTCTTTGACACATTCAAAAAAATAAGTATATATTATCATAAATTTTTCTTTATTTATAAAAAAAAATAATGTCCATAAAATGCTTTTAAATCAAATGATATGTAATATAATCCAATTTTCGGATTTTAATTAGGTTATTATATTAGGATATTCGCAGCTTAGTTAGCTTGTATTAGTTCGGATTAATAGGCTGATTTCAGCTTATTGTGTGTATGTGTGTGTTTAAATATTAGAACTAGAGACGGGTTATATGACAAGCACCTCAGTTTCATCTCGTCCTCAGATTCCCGCAATATATCAGCAGTATTACATTTAGCTCTTTTGGTAAGATTTGGCTTAGATGCACTAGATAAGTAGATACGACGTATATGTAATGACATTTTTCTTATTATTAATGACCGATTCCTTTGCCAATAAAATTTACTTTTAGATAACCGAGAACTTAAATAATCATCATAACATCACAAGATACTGTGATGAACTGATTCTATTTAATTCTGTTCAAAAATAAAGAGAAACTTCAAATTGACATTGTATTTAGATCCTGATACCAAGTAGGTTAAGTTATCAGTACAAAACCTAATGCCACTTAAAATCTGCCATGTTTAAACTCCCGGACAGTTTAATCCAAATGTCATCCCACTGTTTTGTGACAGACGTTTACAAATGAACGCTTGATTCATATTTCAAATTGTTAACTCACGTGGTTTCAAAATTATGCGGTTATTTCTTATTTTAATTTGACACCAAAATCACTTGATTCTCATATCAAATTATAAAGGATCTAAATGTAACTTATCTGATAACAGGGAGACTGGAAATGTAAAAAATGGAGAGTAAGAGGAAGAGTCTATCGCGATTTTTCCAATATTCAAATAGCAAAAGTCGTGTCAGCACAAAATGCGATTTTTATGTCACTTTAGTTGGACAAAAAGCAAAGACCTACAAGTAACATGAAATATCTTTTAAAGATACTATATTTTATATATATATATATATATATATATATATATATATATATATATATATATATATATATATATATACAGTGTGAGAGAGAGAGAATAAATAAGTCCGTCTAAAAGACATTTGGAATTTAAATTTTATTTCGATATGTGAAAAAAATTAATTGAATGAGCCCCCCTGTAAAAAAGGGGCCATGAAAACTAATGTGATAAGTGTGTGTCATCTTGATATGATCTAGACGTCAGACCTCTGTTCTCGAGTGCACAGTGATACATACCCTCAGAAGCTATAGCACCCCTCATTCCATTGTAAAGCGGTTACATCATCATCAGAAACAAAATATATATACGAATATTAAAAATAATGCATTAATTTATATTTATTCTATTATTAAAAAATTACAAACAATATAAAAATATAAGACAGTACAATTTTTAAGCCTTTAAATAAATAATTTATTAAAAAAAATATTCCAACCTAGTTCATTTAGGATAAAAAAGTTCTTTTTCTAAAGATTGCATGAAAAAAAACATTTCATTTAATGTACTATTTAAGAACACCAATAATAACTTATTTTGGGCGAATTGTGGGAATTTCATTAATTTTACTCATACGTTGCTCACTGTTAAGGTTAATTTTTTTTTTCTATTTCATTCGTTTAATATGTCAGTAATGGTTAATAAGATTATTTTTTCCTAATAATAACCAGTAATGTGATAATCAGTTTTATCGGTAATTATTAATAATTACCAATTTATACAATGACCGTTAGATATAAATTAATAATAAGGAGCCAATCAGATTGTGTATGATTTTTATTCTTTGAGAAAAAATAAATTTTATTTACAAGATGTTTTTCATTTATTAATAAATGTTTGAAACATTCCAGAATGATTTTTTCTGTTTCAAAAAAGCACATAGCTCGATAAATCAAAAAAATCAAAAAATTTAGTGTGCCTCCCAGAACTTTGTAAAGTCATATTCTATTTCAAGGGTAATTTGTTGATATGATTTACAGAAGCTTTATAGCATTTTGTGTTAATACAAATTTTTAAAATTTATTAGGCTCTATTGTAATTTGTGTATTTAAAGCGTTTTAGACAGCTTTTAAATCCGAATGTTTTCACCTTTCGAATGAATGATGTGTTTGAACATACATAATTTTATTTTGTATTTTTTATGCAAATTATTTATCTTCATTATTTCGTGTGATTTGAATTTTTGTAAAACTATTCTCTATATGTGTAATTTTTACGTATATATAAGTTGACAAATCTTTTATAATTTATTATTTTTTTTTAATCTTTAGGCTCTGAACTTCTGATATTTAAGGAATTAGTCGGCGTAGAGTTTTGATTTAACTTTAAAAATGATTTTTAATAGTATTCATGGCGTGCTTTAACAATTTTAGCATTTTCCTAATTATGTATTTTGGTTTTTAATCCTTTACTGCATGAATTAACAAAGAGTTGAAAATAAAAATTGTTTCCTGTTGGAAATAGCTTCATTTAATTATCAATGAGATATAATAAAAGAAAATTAACGAAAAAAAATTATATTTTGATATTATGATTTTTTTATTGAAACATATACGGGCTCGTATATAGAATAGTAAGCAGTTGAAAAGCAGAACATTTACTATTTTTGAGAAAGATAAATATATAGACTCTATTAAAATATTTTTTTTTCTCAAAAAGAACTTAAGTTTTACTCTGTTATCGTTTTTTGAAAATAAAATCCCTCGCAATTCAATTCTGCCTTTTCACACAATTGCATGAAAGTGAGGTTTTTTCGGAATGTTATAAAATCATAGACAATTTTATTGCATTTTATTAGTGCTAAATATATATTTGATGGATTAAAATAGTTTGAATTATTTTATTATACTTAATTTGGAAATAAATTTGAATCAAAATTGCAATATCATATATGGGGCCATGTGCAGTAAAAGATTAATTGCAAATTCGATTCTGTAATTTTTTTTATTATTCTGACTGTTTAATGAATTAAGATTTTTTTTGTATATTGTGTATTTGACTTATTCGATGTGTTTTCGTTTTTTTTCTTTTCTCTGTATCCATAGAACTACGTAAAATAGAAATAGAAATTTTAGAAATAAATAGAAATTTATCTGTAACGTGTTTTCTGCAAACAAATAATATAAAAGACATTTTTCAGAATTAATTCCTACTTTGGATAACAGGAAAATTTTTATTTTAATTACTTTATATTAAATAATTACAATTGTTGTTCTCGTGTTCTGCTTTACAAGGAGGGAGAGGGTGCAATGGCTTCTGAAAGTATTAACCCCTGAGCACCGACTAATGATCGCCTTTGACTCAGTACCCACATTGGTATAATTCTCGACATGGTGAACTTTGAGACCATGTTCGAACTTTCAACACAAGGGATGCTAATCCAACGCTCTACCAACCAGGCTATCCCGACCTAACAATTGCAACTACTATAGAGAACTACTATAAAGACGAGGATTTTTTAAATTAATTAATAAAAAATAAAGAATAATTATTTTAAAAACTGTATTATCATTAAATGTCATCTACTAAAAGTTTTAAAAAATTTACTTGAACCTGATTGGATGAATAAAAAGTATTTAGTAACTTTTAATTACTG
>JAOUZG010048052.1:1161986-1176624 GCA_026289955.1 Argiope argentata
TCTTGAACATGTACCAGATCAATCATTTTTATCCTTTTTGAAGATTCTTTTCAAAAGAACTTTGTAAACATAAAAAAGAAGAGCTTCAGTTTAGGAAGGTAAACACAAAGGAAATATGTAAATCAATTCATTAATAGCTGTTGTAGGATTTACTAAGTGGTTTCCCCATTTCATAAACTTGTCATCTTTAAATGCAACATGAGTTTTTCCAACTCCAGCATGATTATTATTAGATGAAGCTTCTTTTTATTTTATTTTTTTATCAAAGAACTACTTGCTCGACATTCTAGTAAACAGTTACCTACAGATTCGAACATTAGTGGAGATAGCTTATTGCCAAATTATGCAAATATATTTCTTACAGACTTAACTTTCTCTTTATTCTCTAAACTTAAGGGAAAGTTAAGATTAATTCAGCAGAATGTACCGTTTATAAAATAAAAAGTATTAAGATTAGATATACGTAGGATTTTTTCGGAGGAAATTCTTTAAATCTTTCAAATTTAAAGAAATATTTTGATGTGGTATTTTTCTTTAAATGTCTTTAGATTTGCCTTTTCTTTGTATTTTTAGGAAGATTCCTAGGGAATTTTAGCTTTTAGCACTTTTTTTATTGATTTATAAATGTCTGTTGTTATTGTTCTATGACATATTTTTAGTGCATGATTTATGTTAGGAAATAAATCGTCTAATTTAGTGGAAATTCTTTATTTTAGATGAAAAAATATAGACTGCAGTTTTGATTATTTATTTTATTGTGGGGTTTACTGTTTCTTATTTATACAAATAAGAAAGTTAAGTTTCTAATTGAACTGCCCTTTCGTCAGATTGAAAAATACCGATTATACGTCGCAATTTAAATTTATCAATTAAAGTTGTTTTGAATATTTACAATTATACCATTTCAGCTTCATTATAAAAGCTTGCTATTTAAGAGAACGTCAGTCATGCATTTTTAGTCATGTCTTACCTTCTCAAGTCATGCATTTTGCAATATTTAATTCTTTCTGAACAAAGGTAGAACCAGGCTATGTAAATATTTTTATTTAAGTTGCAAGTGTAAATTAAAATTTTGGAATTCCCTATTATTACGCAATATTTTTACGCATAACTTGAAATATCTAATCAAACTTTATCTATTTAATTATTTTAATTTATATCGTTAAAAGTATATATTAAAATAATGATAAAATTTATTATTTTTATATAAATCATTTTACATAATATTATATTCGATTATTTTTTAATTGCCACAGCACAAGAAGCCTTTATTTGGGAAATCAGAACAAAACCATATGATTTTAAAATGCATAAGACAATACCAAATAAGTATGAATGGAAGTATAGTATAAATGTGATTATTGCTCTAATTAACTCAGAATATTTCTAAATTTAAAATTATAGATTTTAATTTAATTTTTGCTTGAAATTAATATTATTATAAAAATTTACAATCATTGACAAATCAACAATTTACAATTTACAATAATGAGGAAAACATTTTTTTATAACTTATATCTCTCATTACATTTACAGTTACAAAATTTTTAACAAATTTTAATTCATAAGCCAAAACTTTTATAACTAACACTGGCCACAATAACAACAAAGCACTAAATACATTTATAACAGTGAGTGATATATTCCTTATTAACTTTACAATACTTTCATAAATAATATGCTTCTATGAAAAAAGACAAAAAACTCCTAATTAATATTACTCAAAATTATTGTTTATCTTCCAGTTCATTATCATGGCTGCATAGTTAAATCTTTAATTCATACTCTGTTATTTATCTGTCTCGAATAGAGAAAACAGCATTATTAATGAATATCGCCTTTATCTTTAAAGATCTCCATGCATGATTCACCGATTTGGAGTTCATGTTTAAAATGTCTCTTCTGCTATAGCAATTAAAAATAATCGAATGCAATTTTATGTAAAAGGATTTATAGAAATAATAACAAATTTTATCATTATTATAATGCCTACTTTTAATGATTTAAATTAAGCTCTAATATAAATTAAAACGAATTATGCGGATGAAGTTTCATAAGATATTTCAAGTTATGCACATAAATATCTCCAATAATGAATTCAAAAAATTTAATTTAGGCTTGCAACTTAAAAAATATTTCTGTAAATACAATTTTTAATTATAATAAATTGAAAAAAAATTCACTGGTTTATCGAAAAATATTTTTATTGCGTTCATTTATTTATTATAAAACATAAACAAGTTTTGAATTACTGTTTGCGATTTTATAAAATATTCTAATTTTCATAAACCCATTTTAATAAGCAAAATATTTTGAACCATTTTAAAATTTTGGATATATTTCACTTAAATGTTAATAATAAATATAGTTGCAATATAAGTGTTTATCTTTTACAAACCAATTAACTAATAAACTGAAAAGTGTTTTCAAAACCATCTTTAATAATTCGGATAACATCATCATCACCGTGTTGATGCTCTATTCGAATTTTTTAAGATGATATTTTATCGTTATTTATGTTTTAACACCATTTACTATTTTAAAGATATTTCGATTATGATAATGTGTTTACAAGATGGAAATTCAAAGAATTGCTATTTTGCTTGGATATAATTACAAATTTGAAATGGTTTTCTAAGTTTATATAAAGTGATATATTAAAGACTCAATTTAGATTGGATTTTTTTATTTAAGCAATATTAAATTATGTGGAAATTATTATGTTGATAGTATATTTATCTGCGTTAAACTGATTTAGATTATGAAACTGAATCATCAGTCTAGTTTGATAAAATATATATTTGATGGGATCAGAGAAACAGTTTATTTTGTTATTATAGCTCTAAGGATAATTAATATTTTGGAAAGCTTATACAAAAAATTTATGTATATTTAGAGATATTTTGTTCTTAGTTTTTCATATTTTAAAGGAAATCCAATTTTGTTTGAATAACTCTCGTACTAAGCACTTGAATAAACTGATTATTTTTTCCAAGAATTTGTTTATTTTAAAATAGAGTCTAGATGCTAGTGCTATAAAGATTGATATTTTATATTATATATATATATATATATATATATATATATATATATATAATTTCTTACATAAGCGTTTCAGTGATGTAGTAGGTGTTAGAAATTTCGACGACGGATTTTCCTCTCTATTGATAATGCGTTTGGAATTAGATTATATTTCGTTTATAACTTTAAACGAACCTTAAAATAAGATTTATGTTTGTACAAAACAAATTTCCGAGCGAGCTTGATATTTAAGGAATGATGAAATAAATTATCCATAGGGTGTTCAATCCATCGCATAAATTAAAATGCTTATTATCTTATATAAATAGATATATCATTTAAATTATTTTTTTATTCTTTTGAGAATTCAAAAACAAAGAAAAACCCTGATCTTTTATCAAACATACAACTAACTATATAATAAATAATTTTATAAAAAAGATAATACTATAACCGGCATTCTGTCATAAGGGTCTTCCGTGTGATTATAGGCGGCCGGGGTTCGAGTCCCAGCATCGGTTATGGTTGTTCTTCTGTGATCTATCAGTAAGGTATATGAATATGCCTTCCTGTAATAAAGGGATGTGCTAGCGAATGTGATGACTGATTAGCAAAACTCGTTCTTTTGACCCTAGTTGGCGCAACTACAAAAAATGAGACGATGATTAGGCTTAAATCGCTGACTACCTCAGCGAGCTTGCAAATTGCAAGTGAAGAAATAATAACAACCATAAGAAATAACCAACCAAAATAATAACAACATAAGATTCAACTACTTTTAGCTAAGTTTATAAACTCTGTCAATTAGATTTAATAAATTATATAAAAAAATTAGTTTAGAAAATATTAATATTATATCGTGTAATTTGAATAATTTACAACTTTATATCGATTATGTTTTCTGATGATAAAAACAAAATAGAGATTGATTTTCTAAGCCTAAAAATATTTAAAGAGAGATAAATCATTTGTATTTAGGAAAAACGTGAATTATTTCCAAATTAAACCCGTTAACTCTTGCTTTTCTGCTATTTTCTTTATCTTTTTTTTTGGGGGGGGGGGAAGTGTTATCCCTTGATTACGAGTTTCACCTTCCAAATAAAGGGAAATTCCTATCTTATCTAAAATTTCTATGAGTAAGAGCAGGATAAATTATTTTTATTTTGTTCTTACAAGTTAAACCGGAAGATTACTTTCAAAAGAAGTAAGCAAATATAAAAAAGACAGGAAAGGTTATGAAGATAAAAATAAAAAAAAATAATACAAATAAAGCCATTATTATCTTTTGGAGTCATAACTTAACATTTATCTTTTATAGTCGTTTCATCTTTATGGGCAACATACGTTTTTTTTTTTTTAAATCGCAAAATGATTATTTACAAACAAGCTTTCTTGTAGAGCTACAACTATTTGATGAGCCGACCTGCAGTCATCTAGAGAGAAAATGACATATTCGAGAAAATTTCCAAATTATGCAAATCGAGGACTTTAAAGTTCCAACACAATTTTCAGTTTCGTCTGGACGATATTCGTTAAGGTTTATGTTTACATTTAAAAGGCAGTTTTTAAATAAAAAAACCATTTTGTATTGTTTTTTTTAAATTTATTTATTTAGCTTTTCAAATCTATCTTTGTTTTAATTCTACGATAAAAAGAAACCGAGATATATTATTTTGTATAAACCACTGTATATTTTGTATGAACCTTTGTATCTACATACAAAACTTGAAGGTGAATGCTTTCCAACATTTTATAAATACTCGCCTCTATGAGTAGAGTAATAATTTATTTTATAATATGTTCTCTCAGAAAGCTATACGTGTTAGAATACATTATAATTAGTTTTTATGAAGATTACCTCTTGTTTTGAAGGCTTTTTATGTTTATTTTTTTATGTATTAACTTTTTTCCCTTCCTGATGAATAAAAATTTAAAATATAAAAAAAATCAATTACTGAGATTATAAATTAGTTAACAATTATTAAAAATATATTATTCATTATTAAAATTATAAATTAATTCGAATTAGTTATTAGAGATTTTGTGAAATGTCACAAATTCATTTAATTTCTGTATCTATATAAAATGAAGTCTCCTGAAAGCGTCTGTTTATTTGAAATAGGAAAACTAAAGAAATACTTAACTGATAATGGAGATATTTGTACCATTTTGTAGGGTTTTTATTGAAAAAGGTTTAAATACATTGAAATAATATCAAAATAAAAAAGTAGTTTTATAATTCTTATTTCAATTGATAAACAAGTTTACAACATTGGGTATAGTAGGCTTGCATATTTTTAGTGAATTATTTTGTCTATGAACATACCATATTGTTTTCACCTTTTTAGCATTCTAAATACTTCTGATTAAGTGCTATAAAATGCTTTGAAGTTACTTTTAATTATTTCTAAATATATGTGTATATTTGTTTGATGTTTTTTCCTATGCCACATTGGTTAGAGGTTAGGCTTAGGTTGAAAACTAATTTTACCCCTTGGACATTATCAATGGACTACACTTTACGGGCACTGATGGTTACGTATTTGCACATAATGTTATTCAGTATAATCCAGAATAAATTCAGTAAAATCCAATGTTATCTTTCGTACGACAATGCAATCGGAACATTAGTTTTGATTATTTAAAATACATAAAATTATCAATTTTTAATGTTAATGTATACTTTTTAACTAAACCTTTAAAAGTTGGCTCTAACACCTTTAAAGTGAATGTTCTCTTAAATCACCTCAGTGACTCAGAACTCTTATAAATCAAATGACTTGGCTTCTCTGGTTATGGCAGTAATAAATCTGTGAAATTAGTTTTATGAAGACAATGTTCATTGACGCAGTAAATCTTTCTACGAGCATTAAGTACTCAAGCATTGATATTCACCAAACAATGTCATTATACATTTAGTATAAGCGAAATTTTCTCATAAATAAGGCTGGTGTTAGTGAATGGTTATCACCATATATTCAATGGTGTATGAAGTAAATGCACTTTGGTATTTACTTATGGTTTATGATGTGCTAATAAAATAACCAGTTGTTAGAATTCGTGTATACGGAAGAAGGAAAGTTGTGTGTGATAAACCCTTTTATTTAGCATGATTTGTTTCATAATAAATTTATAATAATGTCGTATTTTATTTTTCAAACATTTTTAGTTTTCAACTTTCGAAATTTAAAATTTTGCACACTTTAGATTCACTAAACATCAGACAAGTGATCAGAAGTCATACAATTGTACAATTCTGTTCTGTATACTTGTATGTACGAGTGTACAATTCTGTACACTTGTATGATTTATGATTCAATTAATATATTTAAAGGGATTGTGGGCATAATAATAAGTAAAATAATGAACAATGTTAAAATCTTGCTTCTTAACACTGGAACCTTCTGATAAGAAATCCGAGATATAACTGATATTTCGAATTTTCATTTTAGAGATATTGAATCATGGATTAGTAATCAAGGATTAAAAATTAATTAAATTGATTCTTTTTTTTTCAAATGTTTCCGCCTATTACCATTAAATGTTCAATAATAAATTATGTTAACTTTAAAATAGTAATGAACCTTAAAATAATATAAAATACCTTGAAATTTCATATCCTGCTCTGTAATAAAAGGGCTTAATATTATTAAGGGCTTAATATTATTAAACCTTAACACTATTTTTTATATTTTATTATTCTAATAAATTGTTTTTTCCTGCTGAGATTTGACTATTCTTAAGAAATATTTTTTTAGAATAAAAAACTTATTTGACTACCTATGATTTATTTTTTTTTATTTCATACAAAATGACTCTATCTATTAGCGAATGTAAAATATAATAGATTACGCTATTTTATTATTTGCTTGGAAAAAGGTTTTTTTATTATTTGCTTTAAAAATGCTACATTATGAAGCAGAAAATAAATAAAAAAATTACTTAAATTCGCAAAGGCAAATTTTATCAATAGCTTTCATTTAAAATCAATTTATAAATATTTATTAATCAAGAGAATTAAATAAAAAATGTTTAAATATATATAATTGTGAAATAAAAATGATAATAATTATAACATCAGGGAATGAAGGATTCCTAATTTTAGTACAATTTTAAGTGCATCAAAATAAGAAATATATTTTCACCACATGATATTAAAATTTAAATTATCATCTAAAATGATTTACATTAATGAAATATTTAAAATATTTAATTATCTAAAAATTGGTCAAAATATTACAATAAATTAAAAAAAAATTATAATGTGTATATATTTCATCTAGTCATCCTCAAACTAATAAACTTAATTTTTATTTATAAATTAAAATTTTAGATATTATTTTCATCAGACTTTTATTGACAAACAAATGAATGCTTCTTTTTTTATAGTACTGGAGATAAAATTTTGAAGATGAATAGTTATCTAAATATTAGTCGATTTAACTTGCTTAATCGATGAGTTTATTTCCATCATTTGATATTTTGCACAGCTGTGCGTAATTATTTATAAATTAACACTTTTCTGAATATTTAATAAGTTACAGTTTAAAAATTATAATCCAGAATTTTAATTTCTTTCTGAATGTGTCCTTTTTCTTAAAAAAATATGTAGTAAGCTTCATGAAAAGTATCTGAAATAATAGAAATGACAGAATCTATTAATATAATTCGCTTCATGATAATTTCGTTACAAACGTTACAGATACTTTGCACATTTATTTTTCAATAGGTAAATTACTAATATATGACATTTTCAATCCTAAAGATTGATTTTTTTTTCAAATTGAATTATAAAGTTATCTTATGTGCTTTCATTTTATTTCTTGAAATAAATACTATATTAAATTTATATTATTTATTTACCATATAAGCTATTATTTTGCAAATATATTAAAATTTGTATATAAGTAGATGGTAGGTGACGATTATTATTACAATTAATTATTAATTCTTAAATTTGTTCTAGCACTGACATTTAAAATTGAGTTAAGATTATTCCATATAAAGGATTTTTAATTTTGTATAAATATTATCTTTTTGAATCATTTAGATTAAGAATTTTTTATTTGGTTTCTAATACATTGATAAACTTTAAATGTAATAATCTAAAACATACGTCATATAAAGAATATAAAAAAATGACAGAATAATACATTCTCATTAGTCCTAGGCTAAGCCTAATTTTGGCCATTTGTTTTTGGCTAAACCTAAATACCTAAATGTCTTTGATTAAACCTAATTTTGATAATTTATTTTTGACTGAACCTAATTATCTAATTTTGCTAATTTATCTTTGATTAAACCTAATTTTGATAAATTATTTTTGACTAATCCGAATTACCTAATTTTGCTCATTTGTCTTTGATTAAACCTAGTTTAGATAATTTATATTTGAATAAACCGATTTACTGAATTTTGCTCATTTGTCTTTCATTAAACATAATTTTTAACATTTATTTTTGACTAAACCGAATTACCGAATTTTGCTAATTTGGCTTTGATTAAACCTAATTTTTAACATTTATTTTTGACTAAACCGAATTACCGAATTTTGCTCATTTGTCTTTGATTAAACCTAATTTTTAACATTTATTTTTGACTAAACCGAATTACCGAATTTTGCTCATTTGTCTTTGATTAAACCTAATTTTTAACATTTATTTTTGACTAAACATAATTACTTAATTTTGCTCATTTATCTTTGGTTAAATCTAATTTTGGTCATTTATTTTTGGCTAAGCTTAATTTCCTAATTTTACTCATTTGCCTTTGATTAAACCTAATTTTGGTTATTTATTTTTCACTAAGCCTAATTACCCAATTTTGTGCTTTTGTCATTGATTGAACCTAATTTTGATCATTTATTTTTGACTAAACCTAATTACCTAATTTTACTCATCTGTCTTTGATTAAACCTAATTTTGGTCATTTATTTTTGTCTGAACCTAATTTTTCACATTTATCTTTCACTTAACTTGATATTTTTACTAAATCGAATTTTATCAATTTGTTTGTAATTAAACTGTATTTTGTCATTTGTGTTTGACTAATAGTTCATTATTCCAGAAGGCATTGCTTCAGCCGTCTGAGGCTGCCGACTTTAAGGGGACTCGGTACCAAAAACTTTTTTTTTCCACAATTTTTAGTAAAATTATTAACTTCTTTGATAGATAGATATCAATTGTGTATAAAAAGAAATTTCTAAAATATTTTTCAAATTCAAAAGTTACAAATTTAAATATTTTAATTTTTTTTAAAAAAATTGAGCATTTTTTAAAAATGCTTCTTCTGCAATTTTCAAAATATTTTTCTCAAATTTTTTTGAGGGGGACCTCATAATGAAGGTAACAAAAATAGGAATCCGTTTTTTGATATATTTTAGTTTGTGAGAAAAAAAATGTTTTACAAAATTTTGTGAAATTTTTTGGAAAATATCTGATTTTTTCATTTTTAGAAAAAAATCTAATCAAAATTTTAACAAATCGATCCCTAATTCTATTAAGCATACATTTAAGAGTAAGCAGAAAAAAATCATGCAATTACAATAAAATGTGATTGACTTTTAGCATTTTGTAGCAGACAAAATTTTGAAAAAAGGCAAACTGAGAAAAACAGATTTAATGTTTTCAACACAATAAAATAATAATAAAAAAAAACTCACATGAAGTTAGATTTTTTTCAGAACAATTATGTGGCATATGTAAGTGTTAGGATACCAATTTTATTAACGTACATTATTATCATATTTATTAATGACCATTACCATATATAGGAATTATCAAAAAAATTAGGGAAAAAATTATAAAATTGTCATTTTTTAATTCAATAAATTTTTTAGTAAAAACATTTATAAAATGATCTGCAATTCTGTTTATCATATAAGCAATACTATACAGTAACAATTCAAGGCCATTTAATTAAAATTTAAATGAATTCAGCCATTTTGAAGTAGGTAAATTTTCTACACAATGCATGCCATAAAAACATATGTACAAAAAGTTTCACTATGAAATAGTTTATATAAATACATAATATTTTAATTAATATATAATCATTCAAACATAATTCTATAAAACTTTTGTGTTAATCTGAGACATATAGATGAAATAATGAAAGCATAATTAACATAAGCAGTAACGACATATTTGAAAATGACCCAAAAAATGTACAAAAAAATTAATATAGCAAGGTAATATGGTGTATTATTATTTATAGCAAGGGAATGGAATTTCCTTTTAATTCGATACATTTTTGAAACCAATTAAAAAGCAGATAAGCAATAAATAAATTAAGTAGTCTTGAAAAAGACAGTTTTGCTTTCAAAGTGATTATAATATAACCAAAGGTAAATTCAACCAAAAACCTCAACGAAAAAGGTAAAACTATAAATAAACAAGGATTTACTGTTACTGTTTCAAACTTGGCCTCTTTTTATTTCATGGAAAAAAAAGAGAAGCTTGGCTTGGCTACTCGCACATGAAATATGTCGGATGTGAACACAGGAATTGGGCATGCCAGCTGATATCGCGTTAGACAAAATAATTCCATATCTCATTAAATACTTGTCGGATTGTTTTAAAATTTTCAGAATAACAAGTCAAAGGTTCAAGGATCATTATTCACTAAAAATCAGAAAATCGACATTTTCATCGATTTTCCGAAATTTTGAGGTACCGAGTCCCCTTAATCAATTATAAAGAAATGAATATAAACGTCTCTACTGACTCAAATCTGTAGAGTTTTTAGCTATATAAAGATTCAGTTGTTGTTTTACCGAAGTTGGACATTTTAATTGTTAACTGAAAGCGATACTTTATATTGACAATTTAAAAAAACATTTTTAAAATTTGGTTTATAATAGTCATTAAAACAGAGAAATCTTAAAATGATGTTTAAAGGGATTAAGAATACCAAATTACAAATGATGATGTCGTGTCCTCTTTTTACCATGGAAAGAGGGATGCAGTAGCTTCTGAGGGTATGGAACCCTGAGCACCCAAAGGTCAGAAGTCTGACTTCTAGATCATAATAGTATAAAACACACACCCACATGCTTACACAGCCCTTTCTACAGGGGGGGGTGCATACACACATCTCAGAAAGAACAACCATGCGCGAACCGGGACTCAGAGAACACGAAGTAGACGAGCTACCTCTGTGCCAGAAAGCCGGCCAAATTACTATTAAGTTACCTAATTGATGTTATACATAACACTAAAGATAAAAAAACTGGTATAGACATGCGTGTACAAATAAAGATATATAGGACCAATCAGGATGCGGAGCTTAAGTTGCCACCATTTATATAAGACAACAAGTGTTTGGCACAAATATGATTGGCCACTGCTTTGAAAATGGCAATTTATAATGTGAGTTTAAATGTGTTGTGAAAGTTGGTGTAAGAGAGATAGGGCTGAGCATCACCGATATATATGATATGGGAATTTTCACCGTAAGACCATTTCACACGTCTCTTGTGAATATTGAGAAGCGGGTAAAACATAAATCTACGACAAAATTAAGGCCCAAGAAAGATGGTTCAAGAAAGGGACAAATGAAAGAACAGGTGAAGGTGAAGAAACTATAAACGTGACAGAAGTGTACCCATTCCGCAAATTACTGCATACTTCACTGTCGGACCATCACCTAGTGTCAGTGTGCGAATCATTCAATAACATATCGATATGGGCTTTCGGAACAGAAATTCAACTCGTGCACCCTTGATGAATGCACATCTCCAAGCTTTAAGCCTCTCCTGGGTCCATAAACACCAACATTGGACTTTTAATGACTGGAAACACGTTGATTGGTCTGACGAATCTCATTTCAAATTGTATCCAGTTGATGGTTGTGTATGTGTATAAAGACAACCTCATGCATCCATGGACCCTACATGACAACAGGGACTGTTCAATCTGGCAGAAACTCTGCGATGTTGTATGTGCAGTGGTGTAGGCTCTTAGATGGTGTATGTGCAGTGGTGTAGGCTCTTAGATGGTGTATGTGCAGTGGTGTAGGCTCTTAGATGGTGTAGGCTCTGAGATGGTATATGTGCAGTGGTGTAGGCACTGTGATGGTGTGGGGCTTGTGCAGTGTGAGTGATATATGACACCTGATACGTCTAGATACGAATCTGACAGGTGACACATAATTAAGTCTCCTGTCTGATCCCCTGATCCCATTAATGTTCATTGTGTCTTTCGATGGGCATAGGGAATTCCAGCAGGACAATGCGACACCTTACACTTCCAGAATTGCTAAAAAGTGGCTTCAGGAGCACTCTTTTCAATTTAAACACTACCACTGGCCGCCTAAATCCCCAGGCATGAACATTGTTGCTAAGCCGATTTAAAACTTTAAATCTGGAACTGGTATCAATACTGCAGAGCCAACTAAAGAATTTAAAAACTTAAGTTGCCAACAACTTTTATATTTAGTTTTGTTCTAAAAGTTTATTAGACGTGAGTATATATTTTTAGTATATGACGTAAATATATATTTTTAGTATATGACGTGAATATAAATTTTAGTATATGGCGTGAATATATATCTTAGTATATGGCGTGAATACATATTTTAGTATTTGACGTGAATATATATATTTTAGTATATGACGTGAATACATATTTTTAGACATGAATATATATTTTTAGACGTGAGTATATATTTTTAGACGTGAATATATATTTTTTCACGTCTAATAAAAAATTTATCAGGCGTGAATATATATTTTTTTAGTATTTTTGTGTATGTATTCGTGACGTTTTCAACTGTAGCTGCTTTATGTTTAATAAACGATTAAAAAAAAGACAAATCAGGCCCGTTTAATTGATTACCCTCGAACAAACATTATTGAACGTATCTGGGATTTCTTACAATCTGCATTTCAAAGAAAATCCCCCCCCCCTTCCTTGTGACAAAAACTACTCTATCCAAAGTAATATGTCTAATTAATTGCCTTTGGAACACTTAACCTATTAAAATATTAACTTAAAATTTTGCATATAAGTGTTTAAAATATTTTTTTTTGTTTTATATGTATACTTAACGAAATCTTTTTTTCAAAAAATTCATTTAAAGTTTCAATTTGCTTTGCATTAAAAATGCACTGTTTTAATTTTGTTCTTTGTTGTAAAAAGCTAAATAATATTTTAAAAAATATATAATTGCCAAACCTTTCAGCATAAAAACTACACAATACGTTTTCTAATACACATGACGTGCTGATATAACATATAAAATAAATTATAAACCAGAGAGGCATGTGTTTGATAAAATGTTGAAAAATATTCAATTACCAATTGATGTATCTGGTTTCATTTTCAACAGAAGTGGTTTATATAAAATTACATAGCCCGGCTTCTATTTATCCTAGATTTAAAGTAAACACGGATTTGGAAACTAAAACAAATGTGTTTTTTTAATAAAACAATAAAAAAATTAGGAAATTTGGAACAAAAGGGGTTTTTTAAACGAAGAGAAAAACCTTAAATAAAAGAAATATTCCAAAAGTATGTTTACTGTTTCCCTAAATTTCATTATCCTATTTCAACATTTAGAGAGATAAATACATAAGCATTCTATTTCCTTAAATGTATGAAAACTCCCAGACGAAAAACCTCATTTCTCCCACACAAAAATACAGTGAAAACTTTTACGAAAAATACGAAGAGTTATGCATTCGATCTCAAGTAATTCCGATTCCGAGATAAAACACATTGTACCAATTTTGTTGAATCAACAACCACACATTATTCATGATACTTAGGATAGCAGGAACTCAAAATTTACGAATGATTTTCGATGGGCTCGAAGTTTATGATCCAGCCGGCAGTCTGAGGGGGAGGGGGAAGGAGGTTTAAGTGATTCAAGAGACGCGTTTGATAGGGTTCAAGGGAAGGAAGAAAATCCCCTTTTGCTTCGTATGGATTGAATATTTATTGATCAATTTTTCACAGAAATCGCTCCGAGAATTTTAACGAAGTGGGGATGCAAGGAAATACAGGCCATTCGCCTCGATTTTATTTCAGACTATCGATTCTGGTTTAATGTATCCTTCGATAGGATATTTTTCACTACTGGATAGGTATGCGGGGAATAACTCCTACTCTGGATTTATTATAGGCCAGTTTAATATTTTATTTTGAAAATAAATTTTTGAGAAACTTGGATAAGCTGTCTGCTATCTATTATATTAAATAAAAGAGTTATTGCTTTGAATATAAGTGATTGCAAGGAAGAACGTGATCATTTAACCAAAACTATATACAATTCACAGATTTATTGGAGTGAAAGGATTGTATTAGTTAGAATGAATGGATATTAAACGTATTCTATTATATGTTTCCTTTCCGAAATGTATCAAGGGTGTTTTATAGTACAGTATTCAAATATAAGAATTTACTAAATTAGAAATAATACACTTCCGCGAATTCGTTATAGTCAGTTTATTATTTTATTTTGGGAATAAATTTTTGGGAAGATGCGATACACTAACTGCTATTTATTTTATTTAATAAAAGAGTAATTTTTTTATATAAGTGATTGCAAGGAAAACGTTATCATTTAACCAAAACTATATACAATTCACTGACTTATTGGAGCGAAAGGATTTTAT
>JAOUZG010048052.1:1198628-1209557 GCA_026289955.1 Argiope argentata
CCGCTTCCATTTTTATTCTCAAACGATATTTATTGTTGCCAAAAATGATAGACAAATTCTTGCGTGCTCTACAGATTTGTCCATTAAAAAGCAATTCCAACACCATTAGCTTGCATTGGAAAGATATATCATTATACAGAGGACACAAAACAATGGCAACACTTTAAAAGGAAATGAACTACTTTTTTTTCTTTTATTCTTTTCAGTAATAATGCGTTATTTATAAAACTGGGCTCTGTTTTGAATTTAATTCTTCTTAAAAGAAGCAAGGGACCCATTATTTATCTATTATCTTTCTAAGTGTATTTCTTTTTTTCTTTTCTTATCCAAGTCCGAAAATAATAGAAAATAATAGTATATGTAAACGATTGCAATTGGAAAATAAAATTAGGAAATTTTCTAGAAATAAATAGTAATAAATTTCCAACGAAAATGTGTTTTCTTTTTTTGAATAGAGAGTTGAGAATTTAATAATTCGATGCAGAAAATTTAACAATTCGATACAAAGAATTTAATAATTTCATTTATGGAATTCAACAATTCGATATAGATGTTAATAATTCTAAATAGAGAATTTAATAATTCGATATATATGTTAATAATTCAAAATAGGGAATTTAATAATTCGGTATGGATGTTAATAATTCAAAATAGAGAATTTAATAATTCGGTATGGATGTAAATAATTCAAAATAGAGAATTTAATAATTCGATCTAGAGAATTCACTAATTTGATATAGGAAATTTAATAATTCTATATAGAGAATTCACTAATTCGATATAGGAAATTTAATAATTCTATATAGAGAATTCACTAATTCGAAATAGAAAATTTGATACATCGATATAGATATTAATAATTTGAAATAGAGAATTCAATAATTCGATATAGATATTAATAATTCGAAATAGAGAATTCAATAATTCGATAAAGATATTTATAATTCTAAATAGAGAATTCAATAATTCGATATAAATATTAAATTCTCTATTTCGAATTATTAATAATATGAAGCTCATTAAATCGTAACGAAGATTCGATTTACTCAAAATTCATCACAATATAGCATTAAAGTAAATATTTAAAAATTAAAAAAGTACTTTTTACTCCAATGTTTATTTTTAAATTCAAATAAAAATAATTTTAATTTTAATAATTCCCACTAATATAATGAAAATCTACCATAAATATTCATTAATATAAACAATGAACAGAACTATCAAGCAAAAATATTAAAATAGGATTTTAAAAGAAATTATTCCATTTCTATTTTCAATAAAAGAGAATTTTAAAAGTTTGAAAAATATTTCATTATTTTTTGTATAATATCTAGTATAGCAGTAATATTATTTTCAAATATATATTTCCCTTGAATAAAAAATAAACATTTTAGTTGACGGGTAAAAATTCAATACATTTTAAATTATCGTTAAAAATAAACTAAAAATTAAGGCGACTTAAGACATAAGTTAATGCCATATCTTATTAATTATTTAAAAAATTTTACTTCAGATACAAAATAAAGAAAAAAAAATCGAAAATAAATCATTATTTCTTATATTTTATAAATAAAGAACATTTTGCTTTATAGGTAGGTCACTTAAAAATAAAAATCTTTTAGATTTTTATTGAATTAAAAATCTAAAATAATGAATACTATTTAACTTATTCTTATAAAGATAAATTTCAAATTTTGAAATGAAAGCCAACAAAAAAAAATTAAAGAATTGTTTTAAACATTTTGTAGAGTTGGTAGAAGTTATTTTTTTTAAAAAATAATTTAATGATGCTGACTTGAACAATATTTTTTACTGTCGAATTTCTCAATTTCTACTTATCTTTATATGTAAATAGTCAATGATTTTAAGGAATCTGAAAATAATTTTCATATCGAATTTTGAGCTTCTTAATTCATTTCATTAATTCATTCATATTTCAATATGAAATGAATTAAAGACCAGTTAAAAATGCGATCAACATGTTCACATTAAAAGTTTAAAAAAGTAAAACTTGTAATGTATTAAAATAAAAAAATAATCAGACGTAAATTAAAATTAAAATTCTGAAAATGGTCGCTGTCAAAAATATCCTCTCATTCTCTTTTTTAAAGTCACTCCTTTATCTCTTCATAAAATTCTTGGCCTCCACTAAACATAGATTTGGCTACTAAAAAGTAAATTGGCGAATTTAATATGCGTATTTGACTTAAATTCGACACTTTTATCTCCAAATCAGTGTTGAATTATGAATTTAAGATGCATTTTGTTTTTCTATCTAAAAAGTTTCCGAAATCCGAATTTTCAAAACCTTCTTAGATATATTCTTATAAAGGTGTTACAGCAAAAAACGACTTGATGGACACATGCAAATGATAGCTATGCGACATTAATCTTTTAAATGAATTCAACATTTTTACCAAATTTATTATTTATTACTTAGTAATTTATTTGTTGAATAAGCTTTACATACGTTTGATAGATCCGAAAATAAAGTTTGCATTTTAAATGAGTTTTATTCAATCTATTAGAAAAAATTGTTATAAAGCTACACTAAATTAATTAATTAAAATTATGTTAATGAAAGTACGATCTGACAGACAGACGGCTACCTAGGCAATCGATCCGGCTCAAATATTTCTATATATCTGCATTTTAGATGTTAGCTGTATCTGCCAAATTTTATCCATCTAGTTCTCTTCGTTCTATAGTTATGTAAATTTATATTCGAACTGCCACATAGACAAGTTTCCATTGAATGAGTTTTGCTCAAAAATTGATATAAATCTTAAAATTTGGTCTAAAAACCCCACTCCAAATTTCACCTGCAAGACCAACATATTTTGTGATATCTTTGTCACAAACAGAAAGACGTATATTTTCCAAAAAATGCGTTTTTTCGAAATGGTGGAAAAAGGGAAGATTTGTTAATATTTTTTATTAGAATTTTTTCGGTGGCTATTATGATTTCTCTATACTGTACCGATACGAAGATAATAAAAACATAATTTGTTACTAAACTACAGGTGCATTCAAAATACCACATACCATTTTTTTTCTTTTATTTAATCATTTGATTTCTTTTTATCCATTGCACGTTATAAATGCATCCAATCGTACATACCAACTGAAGAAAACATTTTCGAAATTCCGCTTCACATTTAATATAAACCTGTGTTTAGCAAGCTAAATCTGTATAAGGAACTTAAACAAGTATTTTCTTTATAAGTTTTGTTATATATGCAGTATATTGTATTATAAATGTTGCATTTTATAGTATATACGTTTTGTAAAATTTTGCTTCACCGATCTTCTCTCGAAAGAACAGATAACCTCCTTTGAATGGGTTTCTCAAAAAAATTGAGTAAAATCTTCAAATCTCGTCACAAGTTCATATACCTTATTTCATCTTTTGACCTTAAAGCACTTTGACCTTGTCGCGTTCATGGGCAAGAAAATATACTTCTAAAACGTGTGTTTTCTTTTTTTTTCAATTGGGGATATTTGAATAAGAAAGTTCGATAAAATTAGACGATTAGAAAATTTTATTATTAAGTTATAATATTTATTATCAATATAAGTAAATAAAATATATTACATTAAAACTAGAACCATTGGTCTCCTGGGCGAAAGCTTACGAAATAACTTTAACTATTCTTCTCCTTTGAAGGTAAATTAATCATTCTTCTCAATACCTTTATCTGACCTTGGGAAGTACAAATGAGGACATTCATTTCTTCCAAAATGTTTCTGCTTGTAGTATATCCAGAACAATAGTCGTCTCAGAGAAAAATGGTTAACTGTCCCGCTAGAATTAAGAAAGTATTTATGCGTATGTTTAGAAAGAATTAAGTGAGGAAGATAATTCTACTTGTGAGAATGAAGATTTTATTGAAGTTCTTCTTGCTCCATGGATGCAGAAATGTCTCAACATATAAACTCTGCCCCCGATCAACAAGGACTGTTATAAGTGAAATTCTAAAATTGAATTTAAACATTCAACTACCTGAACAATTCGAAATTTAAAAAAAAGGAAAATGTGTTCCTTTTGCCCAAATAATTTGCGCAGAATGACGCTCCATTTTTGCTTGTTATGTTCAAGAGTGATGCGCGGTGAACACCACGCATATGTCTGAAAAGATTGAATCGAAAATAAATAATATTTTTTTTTATCCCACTTAAGAATCAAGGGTTATGAAATCATCTACAGGTGTGTATAATTTAATTTAAATTGGCTTTAAAAATGATTTTAAATACACTTCGTCTAGGAGACGAATGGTTATCATTCTTGTTAGTTTCTTAAAGATTAACAAATAATGACTATGATGACGTGTCCGCTTTACAATGAAAACAGAGATGCAGCAGCTTCTGTTTGTATATACCACTTAGCATGGTGATGATGATCACACACACACACACACACACACACACACACACACACACACACACACACACACACACACACACACCCACACACACACACACACACACACACACACACACACACACACACACACACACACACACACACACACACACACACACATAATCCCTTTTTATAGGGGGGCATATTCACACTCCTTGCAGATAGAAAACCGAACAACCATGCCCGAACCGGGACCTGAACCCAGAACACCCAGTTTTCAGGGAACACGCTTTACCTCATTGCCAGGACGTTGCCGAGAAGAATATATTATTAAGTTATAAAACAATATTTATTATCAATATAAATATATATTATAGTAATATATATTAATGTATTATAATGTTTATTATTAATATTAATGCCTCAATAATGTAATGATAATATCAAAAAATATACCACATATCATATTATTTTTTATTATTATAAATATTGTAATAATATATAATATAATATTAATAAATATATTACTTATCTTAACATTTATTATTAATATAAAATAATATGATTAGGATATTTTCTCTTTACACTAATGCAAGGGAATCTAAAAACAGATGGAATTAAAAATTAAATAAGTAATAAAAATAAATCATCTTTAATTTGATATCGCAATTAGTAAGATGAATAAAATATTTTTAATTGTTAGAAAGTCTAAAATCAGAAAAAAAGTTAACTTTATATCGATAATTAAATTAAGAATGCTTAACTATGAAGAATGATTAAAAAAAGAAGAAAAAGCAATCCTTATAAAGAAATAAAGCTTCAAAATCAAACAGGAACTCGTGATGAGAAACCTTTATTCGCTTTAGAAAAGCTTTAGTGATCGCTAACTGAAGGTTTCCACTTGAGACTTATTAAGAGCTAATGAGAAACAAATTGAGACTAAGTGACTGAGACAGCAAAAAGTTAGGCTAACGTTGACTAATTTGTGCTTGAGACCTGACTGTAGTCTGGAGATGTCTAAGGTTAAAAGTTTGATTTAAATTGTAAAGAGATAAATTCAACTATAAAGATATATACGGTGTAAATTGAATTTTTTGAGCACATCTATTGTACTTTTTTGTTCGGTAATATTTATACAGCGCATTTATCTGAAATTTAGCAGTTTTATTGCTTATTCCCATACAAAGTATTAAAAGAAAAAGCGGTGTATTCAAGATAATAGAACTCAACAATATATATGTTGTTGTTGCTGTGTTCTGAATAATGTCACTTGCCTTGGACAAGCCTCCGCTGATACAATCAGCAGATGATTTAAGCCTAAGGAATGCGTCTCTTTGTTTTACAAGTAGCGCCATCTAGAGCCAAGAGTACGACTCAGCTACTCACCCGTCACAACCCTTTTTAGGGGGGGGGACTTCATTCATGCAAATTCATTCATTTATCTCAGATCATAATTTAGACCTAGAGCAGAGAACGATCACCTTTGACCCAGTACCCCAAGTGGTATTACTCTCGACATGGAGGACTTTGCGACCACGAACAGATTTAGCGAGTGGCAGTCGCCATACACTCGGAGAATCTTTTGTCCGGTGAGCTTCGAACTCGTAACCTACGAGTCCACTGTTTTACCAACCAGTTCATATTATATATATAATATGATAATTTTTTAAACTTTCGTTTTCATTTATCTTGATAGATAACAACGTTTTCGAGCTCAATCTATTTTGAGATAAAATAACACTGATTTCAGAGTTCTTTGTCAGAATTTTAAAAACGCATCTACGTTCAAAGAAGCATACGTAATAATGAAGTAACACTGGTAAAAATAGGTCAACCTTTCAAAACGGAGTCTGCTGTCAAAGACGCATACATAATAATAATGCAATATTGGTAGAAGTATTTCAGCTATTTAAAAACGCATCTGGTGTCAAAGAAGCACATGTAATAATAATAATTCAATACTGTTAAAAGCAGGTAAAAATATTTTCAGTCTGTAAATTGCAGAGACTTCAAAAACCCTTAATAAAAAAATGTTCTCACATTACAGATTGGTTATCTGGAAAGAGGACTAAGATTGTATCAAAGAAATGTGGTTTTCTTAATCTGAAACTGCAAGACAGAAGCTTGCGTAGTAACATTAATGCAATATTGTTGAAAACAGGTTAAAAAATCACCTGTAAATTGCGTATACTTTAAAATGTCCTAACCACAAACACATTATGTTCTCACCTAACAGATTGGATTCCTAGAAAGAGGACTAATAATGTGTCAAAGAAATGTGGTTTTCTTATGCTGAAACTGCAAGACAGATGCTTGCGTAGTAATATTAATGCAACATTGTTAAAAACAGGTAAAAAAGTCACCAGTAAATTGCGGATTCTTTAAAATCTCCTAACCACAAAGACATGTTCTCACATAGAAGATTGGATGCCTAGAAAGAGGACTAAGATTGTGTCAAAGAAATGTGGTTTTCTTATGCTGAAGCTGCAAGACCGATGGATGTTTCCGTAACTTCATCTGGAGCCCAAACGTTTCGCGTAAGATATCAGGGTACAAATTGGAAATGGTTGAAACAGATGTATCACATCTGATGACATGAGAATATAAAGACAATGTCTCTAATATAGAACAATATCAATATCAGTCACCAGAAGTCAATTGAATGATGCTGGCCTTTTTGTCAGTTCAAAAATAATCATGAAAAGATTAATACATTTTGGACTAAGAAGTTGATTTCAAATGAAAATCCTAATCTCACTTTACAACAATATATAAAAATGTTTCAGTTTGCAAATAAGAACGTTAATTGGACAGGTGATCAATGGTCATAACTTATACGGAGGGTTGAAACAAAAATACTGTTATTCAGTATAGAGGGCGAAAATTTGAAAGGCATAGAATGAGCGAGCAAGTTTATATTTACTGCATTCAAGGAACTATAAAGAACTATTGTTTGTGTTACGTTTTTATAATAATGTCAAAGACAGTATTGGTTTCTTCCATGTTATCGATGGGACATTAAATGCAAGAAATATACATGGACACATTTCTAGAGATATGAAATGAGACCATAAGATCTAGAAATGTGACCATGTATTTACAGAAAATACATGGGCATGTTTCTAGAGACATGAAATGAGGCCATGCGATCTAGAAATGTGACCATGTATTTACAGAAAATACGCTGGCACATTTTGAGAGAAATGAAATGTAACCATGTATTAGCAGAAAATACATGGATACATTTCCAGAGACATGAAATGAGACCCTGAGGTCTAGGAATGTGACCATATATTTAAAGAAAATACATGGGCATTTTTCTACAGAAATGAAATGAGACCCTGAGGTCTAGGAATGTGACCATGTATTTAAAGAAAATACATGGGCATTTTTCTACAGACATGAAATTAGACCATGAGATCTAGAAATGTGACCATGTAATTACAGAAAATACAAGGGCACATTTCTAGAGACAGGAAATGAAACCATGAGATATAGAAATGTGACCATGTATTTACAGAAAATACATGGACACATTTCTAGAGACAGGAATTGAGACCATGAGATCTAGAAATGACATCATGTATTTAGAGAAAATACACGGGCAGATTTTGCGAGAAATGAAATGAGTCCATGAGATCTAGAAATGTGGCCGTGTATTTACAGAAAATACATGGGCACATTTCTAGAGACAATATTGACACCTTTCGTCAGTAATCGCTTACTCAACAACGCATTATATATTTCACAGCAGGTTCAGTCCTTTCCACACAACAAAAAAAATATTGAAATTGTGGTTTAATACGAAGAGCAATGAATTATCATCATGACCAGGAAACAGTTCTGACCTCAAAATTAGTGAATTCTTATGGCATCGTTCGAAAACTATTATACATATGAGGCGTTCCTCAAATAAAAGAGGATTATTTGAGGTTATAATTGCTCCCCGGTATCAAGAAATAACTGAAAATGAGCTTAAAAATCTCGTCAACTCAATGAAACAACAGTGTGAAGATATAATAAAAACGCTACCCTACAAAGTACTGATAACTCACATCAGATATGAGCATGTAATGTATCTAGCTAATTATCACCTTTCTTACGGCTTTCATATTAAAAATATTTGAATTTCGTCTTTTTGAACTGAACTTTGCGTTAAATTCTTTTTTAACCACTTGACATAGAAATTTAATTTCTAATTAGATAACTCATCCTATTTTGGTAATTTAGTGTTAATTTGATTTTTTTAAATAACCTATGGAACATTTGAGATACCAAATAGTTTCATACTGATATTTTCGTATTTATATACTTAATTCTGTGGCTTAAATGCAGACTTAAAAAATAAAAATTTAGTAATTCGATGCGCGTGTCAGACACGTCATTGTATGCGAAGTGGTTAAAGGATCAGTAAAAGTTTACATTTAGCGACGCATGACATATTCTATAAACATAAAATATTTCGAAAACATTAACCGTTTGACTGCTAAGCTATTCAGGCAAGAACGTTCGAAAACTGCGGGACATATTTTGACTTGATGTTGTCAAATAAAACAGTCTCATTTAGACAAATATCAATCAATTTTTATAATTCTTCTCGTATTATAAAGAAACAATATTAATTGGGAATGTAAATAAGAAAAAAATTATTTGTTGTTTTCGAAATTACATTTGTCGGTGAAATATTCGTAAAAGTTGGTGTTTCTTCTGTTTCTGAAGATGAAGATGAGATAGAAGGCTCACTTTCAATCCTCAGTCTTTTTCTTCGATGGATTATAATAACGCTATCATCACAACTGGTGTATGTTCTTTCAACATCCTCATTGCAACCGAATCAATGTTCAAAATAAGAGCCAGTGACAGGGTTATTTTTTTAAAATAATATATAAAAACGGCAAAAAATCATTTTAGAATGCACTCGTGTTACAAAGCACGCGTGAGGTCAGACTGCATTCACATCCACGGAGCAACAAAGATACACTGAAAGTCGCAGTGCAAAAGCTTTGCATCGCGATTTTAGAGACAAATGAACGCAACATTTTGCACCTCGTAGCAATCAAACGGTTAAAATTTTCAAAAGTGTCCATAATCTTGGCCACCATTGTATCTATAAACATATTTTATCAATGTCGAAGCTGAATGAAAAACCCTTCACAATATAAATTCGATTTATTTCATACAGAAAGTATAAACTATGGAAAGAAAAAAGAACAAAAGATGTGTCAATTTAGATCTCTATACAAGAGCAAAAAAAAGGAGTTTTTCTCTTCATTGATTTAAGCGAAACATTTTGATAGAGATTACTTTCCATCGCATAAGAAAGGGAATCTTAGATATATATAAAAGAATGTTTTAAGCATTACGGATTTTTTTCATTTACTCTCAGAGTGTGGGAAATACAAATCCTCAGTTTTCTACATCGCATGTAAAATTAAATGTATATAAAAAAAGAAGGATTTGGATCAGGAAACAGGAAAGCATTTTAGGGTGAAGTTTTTATAGGATAATTTAAAGGTTTGAAAATAAGAATGATATTAGATTTTAAAATATCATTAGATATTTTCTATATATTGGAAAATCTGAACCTACTTCCAAAATTCTATGAGTATTATTCTTGTCTTAAAGTTTCTCACGGGTAATGTATTGGGATTTTACCTAAGTGCTCTGCATCTTTGTTGATTTCTAAGGTTTTTACGCATCATTCGTCGTTTTATACATTATTTTTTTGCATCTGATATCCTTCAATTTAGTGTTTCTAACTTTTCAAATAAATTAGTAAGCCAACTTTGATAAAATATACTTAACAGTATTTGGATTACAGTATGAGCTATTTCAAAATAGTTTTAGAATTTTAACTTATTTATACGATTTGCCATATATTTCATCGCAATGATTTTGTAATTCAACGCCTTCGTTGATTTTGTTGAAGTTTCTCTTCAAAACTTGAACAGAGTATACAATAGGTAGAGGAAGAAAAAACAAATTTTTTAATTAAGAAATAAACAGGCCTGCATCTAGCAGAGAATACAGCTACGATCTTATTTTCACAAAATCGGTGCCCGTTCTTTAAAAAGTACAAACACCCAATCACAGTTAATCCGGAAATAGAACGTCATTCCGGTTACAAATTATTTAACCAATAACATTGTTCCTCTGGGCTGACTTTTGCTTGGTTTGAATATGAAACAGATTTCCATGTTCTTTGTGTATCATTCAATGACTTGGACTTTTTTTGCATCTGACATCGTTCAATTTGTTATTTTTAACTTGTTTAATGAATTTTGAAATCAGTTTTAATAAAATATAATTTACAATATTTAGGTTACAATATAAGCAGTTTCAATACATATATTTTTTAATTTCTTTATAAGGTTTTGTCAAAAGTTTTATTAATTTTAATGTACCATTGACTTGATACGACATGGCCATACAAAGAATTTATATCTATAAAAACCAATGTCTTAGTTGGTTTCCAAGCTCTTTGCTCATAATTCGATGTTTCAGACATTTTTTTTTCTGTTTGCTTCTGATATCTCTTACTTTGTTCTTTTCAACTTGTCTGATGA
>JAOUZG010048052.1:1218409-1236770 GCA_026289955.1 Argiope argentata
GAAAAATCTGATATTTATAATATTTATCAGCAACAGATGCAGTGATCATTTATGGAAACAGTAATATATATACGATAAAGTTTAATGGGTTTGTTGGCGCTCTATAGGTCAGAGAGTTTGACCTACGGTCTCCAAATTTTGTATATTTATACCTTGGAGGTCAAAAATGTACAATTCGGAATGGGTATTTTGAAGTTTTTATCAGAATTTTAATTAAATAAAAATTAAGTGAAATTTCGATGATTTTTTGCTGCAATTTCCGAAAATATATCACCATAAATAAATTTTTACGTTATATTCAAGTTCTAAAAATCCTCTTTTCAATGATATTAATGCTTTAACATATAAACTAAAATTGATTTCTTAATGAATTTTTATAAATATAATTTAAGCATATTTTTCTACAATTTATTTAGCTTCAAATATAAATAAAATTAAATATGCATGAGTATATCAAAAAATTACGTTTTAACAGCGTGTTGCCATCACATTTACAAAAGCTTGGATTAAGAAGTAAGCTAATTGCAGGCGCAAATTAAATCTAAGAAAGACTGCAAAGTAGTAAATAAAAATGACATGTAATATTTTCCAAAAAAAATTAATACAAGCAGGTTTTTGTTATCGTTTGCTATATCTCTATCATTAATACTATCAATTAGGTTTATTTAAAGTAAACATGGTTTAGCATATAAAGAATATCCATTCAAATTGGTGTTCAAAGGTTAATATATATCTCAATCAAGGAACATACACACTGTTTAGTGCTGTTAAAAAGTTTCATGAAATAATTATATTCTTTATAACTTGAATCATACTTATAAAAATATATTTTGAGACACTAATATCTATATTAATAAAAATGCAACTCGAAATGCGTTGCTAAGCGCAAAACTGGAGAATGGCTCGACCGATTCGGCTAATTTTTAAAAAATATTTTCGTTAAGACGCGAGGATGGTTCTTATGGAGAGAAAAAAATTAAAAAACTACGTGGAAAATAGTTAAAAAGACACTTTTCCAACTTTCCCACACAAAATCTTCATTTCCATCCCCCACACCAACTGAGTGAGATAACAGGAAGTAATAAATTATCACTTGTTTAGAAAGAAATGCGCGAAGTCAGTTGGTTTTCATTAATAGATAGCGGGATGTTTAAAAAAGAAAGAAAATGGTTGCTTTTATTATTAGTCTGTATGGATATTTAATCAATCCCTGCTCGAAATAAAGTCTGGGCAGGGAAGAAAAAAATAACAAAGCGAAAAAAAGGTTTGTAAAAAGAAAAGTAGTGAAGAAAAAAAGGAGAGAAAAAAAGAAAAGAAAAGAAGGGGGTGTGTGGGTCACCATTATTTCCTTTGTGAGCGGCATTTTCCAAGCTGTTTTTAAACTTTCGCATCTCTTGAAAACCAATTGTGTCTTTATTTGTTTAGTGTGTTTACATTTATGAAAATTAGAATCTTCTTATTCTATAAAAACGTAGAATTTTAGACATTTCCCTTCAACATTTAAGTAAAATATCAATTTCGGGACAATCATTGCTCGGATAGAAAGAGAAAGACGAGTAGTACAATGAACAGAACATCTGAAGAAAATAATACTATAAATGAATTATATGATTATCAAAATTTGTTTGGTTTAGAAATATTTTGGTGAAAAACCTGTTATGAGACACAGCTACATAAAATATTGTATGAAAATTTTAGCGAGCATTAATACTAGCGAACCGACTGGTCGCCAAAGGCGGCTAGTTTTAAATAAAAAAAGACTAAACCAATGAACTTATTTATAAAAACTGATTGATTTATGAAAAAAATGAACATTACTATTCTATAAAATAGTACGCTTTTATATCTTCCTATCCACCATCTTAATAAAAAAAATTCTTGTCCAATCATCAATCGGAATTTTTCCATGGCTAATAATAAGGTGAGCGTGTGCTTCTATGTGTGTGTGTGTGTGTTAGATTGTTGGTGTTGACTATTGACTATATGACGTACATCTACCACACACACACACACACACACACAAACTGGCGAAAAAAATTAAATTAATTAAAATTTTGAAATTTAATTAAAAATTAAACCATATTGCAGCATTTTTCGGCAATAAATTCTGAAAATATTAACCGCAAATCTGTTTTTAAACTATATTAAAGTGGTCACCAAAGACGTCTAGTAACAAAAGGAAATTTATTAAAAACACTTACTATTATCCAGAAAATGTCAATCTAACCGTAAATAAATATAGTTTATACTTTATATTATATATAAATAAATATTAAATTTGTGTATTAAATTTTATCTATCTAACTCTCTTCTGTTGTACTTATGATGTTAACACATTAAGGACTGCAAATAAATCTGTAAGTTATACGTCTGGGATGACACGTTTTCGACAGTCCGTAACAGACAGAAAGTGAAAAACGAGAAAACTCGTGAGCGGTTTACAACAGATGGGATTTGAAAAACGAGAAAACTCGTGAGTGGTCCTCAACAGATGGGACGTGAAACACGGGAGAACTCGTGAGCGATCCACAACAGATGGGACTTAAAACTCCAGAAAACTCGTGAGTGACCCACATCATATGGGATGGGAAACACGGGAAAACTCGTCAACTGCTCACAATAGATGGGACGTGAAACACCAGAAAACTAGTGAGTGGTCCATAACAAATGGGACATGAAATACGGGAAAACTCGTGAGCTTTTCACAATAGATGGGACGTGAAAGACGAGAAAACTCGTGAGTGGTACTTAATGTGTTAAATATATTAGAACAGTTGAATAGACTGACTTCCTCGGAATTGATTTTGCACAAAATATGATGGAAATCTGCAAATATGGGGTAAGAGAATATTCTGAATTTTGATTTTATTGCTCAAAGCGTTTTTGAGTTAATTCGTTACAGATTGACAGATGGACATTTTCCATACATGTGTTTAATGAATTCAAACAGATCTAAAAGATTCGTTAAAATCTTGAAATCGGATTTTTCGATGATTTTTTTTTATTTTCATTTTGTTGCATAGACGAGAAAATTAAAAATAAATCGTTCACTCTCACTCTAATAAAATAGAAACATTTTTCTAATAACAGAAGTGTATAATTTATATAATTTATGAAGCCAAAAAAGGTAAACTATCCGTTATCAATGAATATACTTTAGATAACGAAAATGTTTGCATTTTTCTCAAAAAATGTTATCTTAATGTTTCGGTACAAATAAAATGCATTTTATTTATTAACAATATATAAAATTTTATACAGCAATATTTATATATAATATGCATATATCAAACGATTTTATTACTTTATGGAAAAACATTAATCTTTAGAAGATTTTATCGTACAAAATATCATATATTGTATTAGATTTTTAAGTTATATTTATTTTTTGATTTTTTTAATTATTAGCATGCTTATAAGTAAATTCAATGTTATAACTAAGCCTATGCGGGCATATTATGTTCCAATCAGAGTGGTTTTATTCGTAATTTTATTCAACAATATTTACATACAATATGAATACGTTAAACATAATTTTATTATTCTGTGGAAAAGTATTAATATTTAGAAGTTTTTATTATACAAAATATCATATTGTTTTAGATATTTAAATTATTTGATATTAATTTTTTGATATTTTTTATTATAATACTTAAATGTAAATATATTCACTGCAATTACTAAGTCTATGCTCAGTTCAGAGTGGTTTTATTCACAATTTATTTTTCCGTTTTGTTTGTGAATTTGAAATATATTCCACCACGTCTTGAAATTGGTGTAGGGAAACAAATACATTAATACACAAATATTTTTCTACGGTTCAATAATAAAAATAAATCTTTAATTCTATAGGTTATGCATTTTATATCCAATATTAAATATTATTTGGGAAAGGACTTCCCTTTATATATATTGAAACTTTCGACAATTATTGCTGCAATGGTCTAAGCTTCAATAAATATATACGGTTTATATGAATATAAATAATATTTATGATGTTTGATATGCATTTCAGTTTAATAACGTGTTATAAAAATATATCCTATTCACCTGATAATCGTATATATTTTATTAACTAAAGCTATACTTTTACTTAAAATTTGTGTATTCCCTATGTTAAACAAATGTAACTAGTTTCTTTTCAAAACAACAACAAAAAAATTTCAATTTTTCAAAAATTTTGAAAATTGTCAGAAGTTAATTTTAGCGATTTATTAAACTTATTTTAAGAATCAGATGACATCTAATAATGATCATAACGTGTTCGCTTTACTACGGAAAGAGGGGTGCAGTAGCTTTTGAGGGTATGAGCGCTAGAACGCCTGAGAGCAGAAGTCTAGCTCATATGAAAATGGCATTCACACACAACGTCGCTTGCACGGATATTTTTTACAGAGAGACACATTCACACACCTCACAGATAGTACATAGAAGAACAACCATGCTTTAACCGAAATTCGAACCCAGGCACTGTACCTGTGTGCCATGACGCCGGTATGTCGTCTAAAAAATTGCGCATTGCAATGTGGATGCCAATAAATTAAATGAATTTAATTTTTAATAACATTTTTGGGTATTTGTATATTACACCGTCGACGTCAACAGTTTAGTAACTCGATGGCGACGGATTCAAATTTGGCGAAAAACCGTCGACACCAACGAAACATTTTAAACGATTCTTGAGCATGTAAATGGCAATATTAAACAATATATTAAATGATTATTTAATATGGCAATGACAATATCAACTAATAAGGACAAGATATTGACATAGTGTATTTAATTTCACTAAACTTTAATTAATTATTCGCTAAAAAATTCCTTGTATTTCAAAGTTTCCAAAATGCAAAGAAAATTTATTGAATGATGTGGATTTCTATTGAGTAAAAAATTTAATATCCTTTTATTTCAATTGATATAGATTTTACACATAAATAAATAAACGTACATAATGGTTTTATAAGAAAACTGACGATTGCTATTTTTTAACTATTTATAAAAGATATTTTGTGAACCATATAATAAGATTTACAAATTACAACGTATTAAGAATGTAATTAGAATTACAAATTGCAACGGAATAAGAATGTAATAAGAATCACAAATTAAAATTTAATGAGAATTACAATTTGCAAACGCTATAGGAATGTAATAACTAATCATTGCAACGTAATAAAAATGTAATAACTAATAACCACAAAGTAATAAGAATGTAATTACTACAAATTGCTACGTAATAAGAATGCAATAAGAATTACATATTTCAACGTCGATGTCAGTAAATAAAATGAATTTATTTTTTAAATACGTTTTTTAAAATCAGAATAACAATATTAAACAATCTACTCAGGAGATATTGTGTTTAATTTTACATAACTGAAATTTATTCTTCGTTAACTCATTATATTTTTTCAAGGTATCTGAAAACCAAAATACAAAGAAAATTTATTGAATAATTTTTTATTTCTATAAGGTAAAAACTATTAATATACTTTTACTTGAAATGATACAGATATTACTCATTAATGAAAAAACGTACATAATAGTTTATATCAGAAAACTGTAGAAAGCTATTTTTTAACTATTTATAAAAAATATTTTGTGAACTTCAGAATAAAAATTACAATGTAATAAAAATTTAATAAATACAAATTGCAAAGTAATCAGAATGCAATAAGAATTACATATTGCAAAGTAATAATAATTTAATAACTACAAATTGCAAAGTAATAAGAATATAATAACTACAAATTGCAAAGTAATAAGAATGAAATAAGAATTACAAATTGCAACGTAATAAGAATTACATATTGCAACGTAATAAGAATGTAATAAGAATAACATATAGCAATATAATAAGAATTACATATAGCAACATAATAAGAATGTAATAACAATTACATATAGCAACATAATAAGAATGTAATAAGAATTACATGTTGCATTGTAATAAGAATGTAATAAGAATCACATATTACAACATAATAAGAATAAAAACAAAATGCAAAAAAAATATTGAAATTTTTTTATTTCTATAGGGTAAAAACTATAAATATGCTTTTCTTGAATTGATATTAGACATTAATGAATAAAGGTACAGGAGGGTTTTGATCAGCAAATCTCTTCTCCAAAACTGCAACAATCTACGAAGCAGTTTGGCCTTTGGGGATTCTGCTTTCTACTCAGTGCAGAAATAAACAGTCCATTGGTTCAAACGCGTAAAGTAGTTACAGCCAAATTATTTAAATTATTCAAAGATATTGCGAAAACGTTCCCGCTTCTGCAATAACCAACTACCGAGAATTCTGGGATTGCTAATGATCTCAGACACGCGAGGATTCTTGTAATATGGACTTGTTGAAGATTCCGTTTTTTTTATTATTATCTTGTATGCATCTTGAAAATGCAAGCGATGTAGAACTCGAAACGGTTTTTCATTTAATAAATGATAGCGAAGTTTTACCGGAATGCAATTTGCATCGGCAAAGCATAAACTGTTATTTCGCAATGTTAGTCTCCATTTGCGATAAAATATGCATTGGGTTTCAAGCAAAACGACTTATTTTTAGTTTTTCCAAGAACTCCGATCTTCCAAGTGAGCTTTTTTTTCACAGAATGATTGAGATATATGTCAATCTGCGAGAATGCGCTTTTCTTAATTACTATTGAGAATAAGCGGATTTCTTGATTTTAGGATTGCTGAACAATCGATGTTGTGCTTGTAACTGTAAGACAGTTTATTGTACTTGTTTTTATAATCTTATCAGTTTCGCAAAAGTAGTAATTTGGTAATAACAAATGTTGCTACACTGATAGCAATTATTATTAGCGTTAAAAATATTTCATTTTAACGATATGTTAGATTAGTCGGAATGTGTTTTTGATTTTATAATCAAAATAACTCTACTGTTAGTTTTATTCTTTGTCTTATGTAATTGCTACATTTGAGCATTGGAATCTATTTTCGAAGCATTGTAGTATTGGAATTAATTTTGGAAACATTGTAGCATTAGAATTTATTTTGAAAACCTTGTACCATTGAAATTTATTTTGGAAACATTGTAACATTGGAATTTATTTTTGGAAACATTGTAGCATTGGAATTAATTTTTGGAAACATTGTAGCATTGAAATTTATTTTGGAAACATTGAAGCATTGGAATTTTTTTTTGGAAATTGTAACATTTGAATTTAATTTGCAAACATTGAAGAATTGGAATTTATTTTGAAAAAAATTCATTCTAGAAAACATGTAGCTATTCTAGAAAACATGTAGCTATAAAAATATTAATATTAAAAATGTTAAATATTATAATATTTAATGTTGGAAAAATGTTAAAATAAAAAATAAACAATATTTTAATGAATATTTTCTTAGTTTAGATATTACACTAATTTTAATTGTTAGAATTTAAACACAAATTTAGAATGCCACATTTTCAAATATTATTTTTAGAATATTTCCGTATTCTTTTTGCATTATTCAAATTAAAAGCAGTTTTAGAGACCTATAGTCAATAACTCTATAAAGAACGAAAAAAAAACTTGAATTGAAAAATGTTAAAATTGTTAAATATCATGATATTAAATATCAAAAATATGTTTCAAGAAAAGCCTAAACAATTTTAATGAGTATTTACTTCGTTTAAGTATTACAGAATTTCACTATTCTTAATAACTGTTAGAATTTAGCAAAAAATGAAAAAAATGTTTATTAATTTCAGGGAAATAGAGTTAATCACACCATTAAGTACGAGACGCAATTTGAAAGAGAATAACTCGTTTATACTCTCGTGTTCATACTTAGACTTTTGCCAACGTACTATTAAAAGAACAATTTGGAGGTATTGAGGGGATAATTACATTCAAAGACAAAATATCGCGTGATAATCAGAGATAATGAACAAAGAGGAGGCATTTTGACTCCCCTCTACATTTATAAGTTAAACCAATCTAGGATTGTGAATTTTTCTAACAGAGGTCAGTTGTTTAGAACGGTCTCTAATCACACTCATTTTCTTAACCTGCTGAAAAATGTTAATACTCTCAACCTTTGAGTTGACATTAAATAAAACCACAAGTACAACAGCGATTTGGTGAAATCGAGATTTGAATACAGTAATAATTCATTAAACTATTCAATAAATTAATACAGATTTGATAATAGTTTATTGAACTATTTTTCGGTGATGTTTCGATTAATATAATTATATTTTTAATAAAAAATTAAGGTCTATAATTTTCTAAAATAGAAAAAAATACAAACCATGAAATATTATTTGATTGTAAATTTCAAATTAGCTTCTGAGAACTTTATTATATCATTCATTATTTATCTATATTTAAGTCCTTAACCAATTTAAATCGATTTGAAACAATCACGAGACATCCATCCATCCATCCATCCATCCATCCACCCATCCACCCACCCATCCATCCATCCATCCATCCATCCATCCATCCATAATGAGGATTTTTTAAAACCTTCATTTAAAATTTTTCTTGCTGGCCAACAAAGTTTTTTTTTCTCGCCACATTTTGCATTGAAATAACAGCAATGTTGTTCATCGTCAGCCTTTTAAAAATGCATCGACTGTGAAAGAAGCATACGTACTAATAAAGCAATACTGGTAAAAGAAGGTAAAAGTATTTCTTGCCCGTAAATTTATGAGATATCAATACCTCCTAAACAAAATTACATCGTGTTCTCAATGACAGCAAGTAGTTTTAAAGTATATTTATGCATTATTCAGTTAATGTACACAAACTTTGACTGTACTTTGAACATCAAAATGTAGATTAGAATAGTATATATTACAAAGATCAAATTGCAATTTTCCTCACAATAAGCATACATTCTTAAAAATGCATTGGAGTAAAACTATAATTTTCTTTCTCCAATTTAAAACTAATGAACCTTATAATATATATGGACTAATGGATCTTATAATATATATAATCCTTTCAGAAAATGCACTTAAAGCTTCTTATTTCTCCAAAGAAGTATCATTATGCCTAAAATCGATAGAAGTCCTTGAGGAATTTTTAAGAGAAGATTATAACGAAGATTAAGTAGATTAAACTTTTAGAAAATAATGTATTTGTTTGTTCATATAAACCTCTTTGAATTTTACCTACAAAGATTCCAGGGACTTCCATTAATCTTTATCATAACTGCAATAAAATGTCCTCGTTCGAAAATGTCGAACTTCCTACTATTCTCGAAAGAACGGGATGATTGCCTATTGTCTGAATAAATTCGAGCATTTTCAAGAAGTTCCATTTCCTGATATTGTCTTTCATTCAAAACCTTCTACACATTTATAAATCTCAACCAATCAAAATGCAAGAAGTATTTTCACATCTAGTCTTCAGAAATCATTTAAATGACACTTAAATTTCCAGAAAAGCTGTAATAACGGCAATTTCTTAAAATCGTCTGCTCTGGAGTTCAGTGGAAATTTCACTAGAAATCGGTTACGATTGCAATACATTCTTCGATATCGGAATAAAATCCGCCCAAAATCGAACCCGGTGCTGTTATTCCAATTAAAATCCAATCTGCTATTCAAAAGAATCGATTCAGCATAATCGTAAGCATCATCGTTCAGTTATTCCAGATTGGAATATCGAGAATCAGATTTGAAAAGTAACAAAAGCGGCCTGTAACATAGATTATGTGGAGATAATGCTCTCAGTCTAATTGTTTACTCATCATTTGCGCTCTCATGAATAGATGGGCATCCATAAAAGGAGGAATCTAAAAGTGAAATGCACGAGAATTAATGGAAGGATCATTTGTACGATTCTAAAACGTGTTGCATAAAGGCATCGTTTAAAGAAAATTTAATGTAAAACAGATGCTCTTAACAGTTTAACATTTCAAATTAAACTTTGAACTGAGATATGAAGAGTTAAACACTAAAAATTGCATAGGTAAAAAATAGGCTATTATTTTTAACAGTCATATTATTATTCTTAGATTTGGAGAATTATCTTTGTATGTTTAGATTCCGAGAATCATCTTAGTATGTTTAGATTCCGAGAATAATCTTAGCATGTTTAGATTCCGAGAATAATCTTAGCATGTTTAGATTCCGAGAATAATCTTAGCATGTTTAGATTTCGAGAATCATGATAGTATGTTCAGGTTTTCAGAATCATCTTAGTATGTTTAGATTTCAAAAATCCTTTTAGTATGTTTATATTCCAAGAATCATTTTTGTATCTTTAGATTCCGAGAATCATCTTAGTATCTTTAGATTCCGAGACACATCTTAGTATGTTTAGATTTCAAGTCTTATTAGTATGTTTAGATTTCAAGTCTTATTAGTATGTTTAGATTTCAAGAGTCTTATTAGTATATTTAGATTCGGGGAATCATGGTATTATGTTTAGATTTCAAGAACCATGCTAGTATGTTTAGATTTCAAGAATCATGGCATTATGTTTAGATTTCAAGAATCATGGCCTTATGTTTAGATTTTAAGAACCATTGTAGTATGTTTATATTTCAAGAACCATGGTAGTATGTTTAGATTTCAAGAACCACGATAGTATGTTTAGATTTCAAGAACCACGGTAGTATGTTTAGATTTCAAGAACCATGGTAGTATGTTAGATTTCAAAAACCGTGGTAGTATGTCTAGATTTCAAGAATCATGGTAGAATCTACACATTTTGAGAATCTTCTTAGTATGTTTAGATTTCAAGAATCCTCTTAGCATGTTTAGATTTTGATAATCATCTTAGCATGTTTAGATTTCGAGAATCATCTTATTATAGATTCCGAGAATCATTTTATTATGTTTAGATTCGGAGATTCATCTTAAGATGTTTAGATTCCGAGAATCATCTTAAGATGTTTGGATTCCGTGTATCATCTTAGCATGTTTGGATTCCGAGATTCATCTTAGCATGTTTGGATTCCGAGAATCATCTTAGCATGTTTGGATTCCGAGAATCAGCTTAGCATGTTTGGATTCCGAGTATCATCTTAGCATGTTTACATTTCTATAATCTACATACATATGTTTAGATTTTAAGAATCATCTTTATTACGCATTCAAATCAAACAGAGATCGGTCCCAAAAGAGTAATAATATTGGTTAGGCCATTTAGAAACCAGAAGTATTTTGTATTTTTGGATAAATTGTGATTTGATATTTGCGTTTTTAAATAAAAAGTACTACTTGGTGCAGGCTGAAGCTGTACGCTCTGCAAGGTTCACACATTTTTATTTCCTCATTTAAAGCTTTGTTTTCAATCTTATGTCTAGTTTTTATACTCTATTATTGTTGTTGTGATTAATTCCAACAATCTTAGTATCTTTAAGATTTCAGCAATCATATATATTACGATTGTTGATATATATTTATATTATTGTTGTAATTAGCTCCACCAATCTTAGTATCTTTAAGATTTCAGCAATCATATATATTATGATTGTTGATATATGTTTATATTTCAAAAATTATCATATTTTTAAAACATCTTAATATTCTTTGAATTCGTTTATGACAAAAGAGTAACAGGTAATAACAGGGATTTCAAAATATAAGCTGAAATTTTAAAGTGCCACATATATATTATAAGTATATATTTATTTATAATAAAAACTACATACATATTTATATAATAATCAAGTAACATAAAAAATTAAATTCCCACTTAGTTGAAAAAGAAACATTTTATGTTAGTTACATTTTATTAAATAATTACCATTAATATAAATATATTTATTAAAAATTGATTTTCGAAAAAAGTTGAACTCACACTTTTCACCTTCACGTTAAAAGTATTGAAATCATTGGCATTTAACCAATTGAATTACTACCTGTTCATTTAAATTTTCATTACAAACATTTAAAAAGCTATTTAAAGTATTAAAAATTAATAAAATTTAATTAATAACTTTTATATTTGAAAAAAAGTACTGTATTAACATATGAGAGTATGCAATAATAACATGAATTTAAAAAAGAAATATTAAATTTTTAATATAAACTTCTGTACTTGTGATTATAATTCAAACATGTTAAAATTAGTTGTAACTAAAAGTTTTGGTGTTAAATATCTTTATATCCTTAATCTTAATGTTGATAAAAACTGAATGATTGTTTGTATATAAATTAGATAATTCTAAAACGCAAAAAAATCTTCAAAAAAAATTCAATAAGTGATCTTCATATCAAAATAATAAATATATATTCAGTTTTGTATTAAATGGTAGGCATATATCCAAGTTAAACATATATGATACACATGTTAAACATGAAAACTTAATGCAAAACATTTGTAGTAACGCCATTTCTCAAAACCATAATGAGACGAATAGATATACGGTGCATTGCTCTGGTGGATATATATCAAGTTTTGATTTACATATATATTCGAATAGCTCTTTCATTTATTTTTGAACTTCATAGCCTAATGTGTTTGAAATTTCTTATGGGAAATTTTATCTGTATTTGTAGTTTGGTTTAGTTATATTAACATCCCGATGTAAAGCCACATTAGGGATATTTTGATACAGACCTCATAATTTTGAACCTCGTTCAGATGACGAGGATGTCACATGAGTTCGCACTCACTTCTCCACACCACGCCACCAGTCATAGGACGGTTAGCCACGATATATTTAACGTGCTATTGGCAGCTTTACACGACGGCTCTTCGGTAGAATCAGATTTCGAACCAGAAAATTTACAGCTCATGAATCAAGATCTCATCACCACGACCCTCATCTCCAATTATAGAAAACTATCCAGTTTTCAAGAAAACTTGTTGGAGAATAACTTAGTGATTTAAAATTATTATATATAATTTTTTTATTCTTATGTCTTCAAACTTTATAAATACGAAAAAAGTTTGTCCAAAACTTGAGTAAAGAAAAACTTGCATATAATTTCGTTATATCGGAGTTGATGTTGTTTCTAATGGTACTGGTTTTGGACATGTTCGCTGACTCAGTCAGTAATTTTCAGCCAGACGTGAATCGCTTGTTTTAAGTAGTACCAACTACAGTCAAGAGTACCTCTTAGCTACTGACGCATCGTATCCACTTGCACAGTCCCTTTTTAAAAGGGAAGGACACATACACACATCTCACAGATAGAGCAAACAAACAACCACCATGTCTGAATCGGGACTCGAATTCAAGTCACTCTGATAGAGGAGAAGTTACGTTCTCATGTGCCAGGATGTTGGTATATTGGAGTTAATGGTAGGTGTTTTTTTTTACCGATTAATGGACAACTTCAGCCTGCGTTTAATCTAACCTTACCTATCTGCTTCTTTACGTTTTGAAGTTATCGTAATAAATTCTGTATTTAAATGTAATACACATTGCGTTCAAATGTAATACACATTGTGTAAAAATTTAATATATATTGTGTTCAAATGCAATAAGTATTGAGGTCAAATGTAATAATATTGAGGTCAAATGCAATAAATATTGTGTTCAAATGTTATTGAGGTCAAATGCAATAAATAAGGTATTTAAATGTAATAAATATTGTGTTCAAATGTTATTGAGGTCAAATGCAATAAATAAGGTATTTAAATGTAATAAATATTGTGTTCAAATATAATCGGATAGTTGTTCAAAAGTGTTTCCTCTAAATGTCTTACGTTCAAAAAGCAAAAGAATATACAAATAAGTGCTATATAAATTTAGTGTTAATACTAGATAAGTGATTTTTTATCATCCAATCGGAAATGTTTTGAATTATCATGCTCCCATATATATTGAATAACGAAGATAAATTAATCTAAAATTGTGTTTTCAGTAACAATGATTTCTGAAAACTAAAGATTCTTCAAATCGAGAGACCGATTTTTTATTACATTATTTGATCTTCACATATGGAATCAATCAATATAGTAAAGGTAATTCACATTTTTTATATGAAAAAATAGTATCACAGCATACTATTTTAAATTCTTTGAAATAACACAAGTGAATGAAATTAATAAAACAATTATTCTTCAAAAATACTAATCAATAATTTAATACAATTTCATGTGAAAATGGATTTTTTTATATGAAAACTGTTCCACGGAATATACTATAAAACTAGCCGCTGGTAATAGTTGATGTAAGCAGGATATTGGTAATATTTACTTTCAGTTTAATGATTTGTTTATGATTTCATGTTCATGCTTCTATGAAATTTTTAGATATTAAAAAATTATTTTAATTAGATATACACGAATAAATTTTCCTAATGAGACCCAGTGTGATATCATAAGTAAATTAAAAATGAAAATTTTTTATTCATTTGGTTTGTACATTTCTTATTATGGCAACTTACTTTTTCAAAATTTAGTATGCCGCAGATATATTAAACAAAATATTCGTTTTTAACTTTCAAAAAATGAAAGAAATAACGTGATTAAATTTTCGATTTCTACTTTCAAAAAATGAAAGAAATCACTTGATTAAATATTAGAGAAAACAACGTAAAAGATTTGAATATCAAAGTAACAGTGAAATTTATGTTCAGAAATGAAATAAAATAATGCCATGTGACAGAAAATATTTTTATGACTATTAAATTCATGTACTACTAAAGAAAAAATTATTTTTAGAATTTTTAGATACCATAAAAATCATTTTTTGCTCTGATATTTTCGGAATTTATAATGGGAAATTATAACTTTAGCTCAAATTTTTATTAAAACTTTAATTGAAATTCCAAAAATATTCATTATTGTGGTACAAATTTCAATTCTCCAAGTATATATGTGCTGATTTTGGTCGTTTTAAATCAAATAGTCTTGTCTGAAGAGAGTCAACATATAGAGAGACACTCATACATTCACAATTATTACATGTAGAGATAATTCAATTGAATTAACATGAGGAAAGTAGACAAATAAAAACTATGCTTGTATATATTTAAAACTAACATTCTCCTCCGAATTAAAAAAAAACTCAAAGTGTTTAAAAATTCGTTTACAAAGCTTTATATTTCAAAAATATTTGTTAGAAAGAAAAATTGTTAACTCTTTTGTATTATTTGTTTTCTGATTGAACACAAAAGTATTCAGTAACTTTTCTATTTACTTTCAAAGCTTCTTAAAATATTTACCTTTCTTCTGAATTTTCCATTAGTTGCGGAATAGCATTTCTAAACATATTTCTGCACTTCTTGAAGAAATTTTCAAAACATATGCTTTATTTTTACATGAAAATTTTAAAAGCATTTACTCAAAACGTATTGTTTAATATGTAAACAATAGATTATTTGTATTTTCAAGGCTCATAATTTATTTCTGATTATACCAGTGGCTAAAATTAAAAATAAATTAAGAAATAAAATAATTGTGTTTGCATATTTGTTAAAATACTGTATTTATTCCTTACAAAGAATAATTCAATAAAAATATATTACAACCCGAAATCGCATCAGTAATTACAAATAATTATTTATTATTTAGAGACTTTACTTTAGCATGTAAATATTTTCTGAAACCTTAACATAAACAGAATAAATTTAACGAAAATCTGTTTTTTAAATTTATTTTGTCTTTATATTTAATTAACAATTATTTGTTCGAATAAAAAATTAAGATTCATTTATATATTCAGCCAATATTTTCATTATTTACAAGATGTAAAATGTACAAAAATATTCGAAAATTTGGCAAAACAAAACTTTTTTTTTTAAATTTTCTATGAATATCCTTTTTTTAAAAAGAAAAATGTAGTGTTAATACTTTTAAAAGTTTGGAACAGATGTAATTATTTTAATTAAGTTACTGAATTATATTGCAAATTTCAGAACATAAGAAAAGACTTTGGTTTTCTCATGTTTCATTTAGATTAGCTGTTAATTTTGTTTTCAAAAACGAATTTTCCCCTATTAAATTGTTTGAAAAATTTTACCGTGCAGAATAAGATGATTAAATTTCCACCTTATTTTTATAAATAATCATGATCTGATGGAATTTGAAAATTTTTTTTCTTATTCAATAATTTATTTTTATTTAAATCGGGATTATCCAACTAGAGAAATAAACAAGTTATACAAAAATAAATCAATTCCTCCTAATATCAACAAATATTTTTATTTTATTTTAGTTACTTTTTATTAAGTAATTACAATTGCTTATGCTCTTGTGAATTCACCGAAGGTTCATACATAATTTTACTTCTTGATTAAATATGATCGATAAAGTACCTATTGTGTATAAGTAGTTCGTTAGTGACTTACACAAAAAGAAGAAAATTCAATAATTTTCCATGTGCAAATCTCTAACAGTTAAAGGAGCAGCAAAGTAACCTTTCGTTTACCGTACGCCTGAAAATTATTACCGCCGTGGTTAAAAGACTCTGAACACATAAAAGAATTTTTCAAATCTTTGAAAGTGAGATCAATTTGCTTATAGTTCTCACATCCCATGACTCTTATCCTACAGATTCATAGTTAAAATAATAAAAAAACAATGCAGATATTTATCTCTTAATTAAAGAAACACAAGCTGTTTCTTTTAACTTAAACTGTATGAATGTATGACAAAATTAAAACTAATTAAATTCCTTTCAAATGAATAGATTTCTAGAGATTACATATTAATATTATCATGACAGAACATGACGTTTTTGGGATGAGGTTTCCGACATCAACAAATATCCGTAGGCGAAAAATAAATAAATTATCTGCACACGCGTCTCAAAAAAATCTGCTTTTAATAACGCGTTGTTGTCGCATTTACAAAAAACTGTGATTTAAAAAAAAATAAGGTAATGACTACAGCAAATAAAACCTAGAAAAATGTCATTTTGAGCAAGTGATTATATGAAATGGAATAAATCGGAAATGTGATATTTTTTTAAACAATAAATGCAGGACAAAGTTTTTTGGATCGTTTGCGATCCTAAAGTGACTCATTCGGCGAAATCATTAAAATGAATAAAAATATAATTTAACTTGCACGAGCGCGTGGTGCTTGGCTGTTCAAGAAATGATGATCTGACATGATACATTGAAACATGCATAGCAAATTTCATTTTAATCTTTTTTTTATTTTTTCTTTTTTTTCATTTTTTCATTTCTTTTTTTTTTCATTTATTGATTTGGTTTTTAATTGTAAAAGACTATCACGTATGTATTCTCTACTATGGGAAGGATTATAGAAACTATAACATATATTTTAAAAAAATAATAAACTATGGTTACTTCAACAAGGCAATGAACAAGCTTCCGATTTGATATTTGATTTGCCATTTTAGAACAAATACCATATTATTGACTAAAGGAACATTGACCTTACTCTATTGATCCGATTTCTAGTCAGTCTAAATTTGTGTCACATGATTCATACAGCTCTAAAAGATGAAGTACTAATTAATGCAAATGAAGCAAAAAGATGTAAAGGCTCACGAGAAATAAAGGTTAATTAAAAAGTAAATCGATGTTCAGTATCGATGAATTTTAGTTTAGTTTCGTGATATTAACGCCCCAAGCAATGCTAGGACTATTTTGGGATGTATTGTCGTAATGTTGAACTGCTGTCAGATGACGAGGACGATACCTCAGCTAGCATCTCCTCTCCATACAACCCCAGTTTGAGGACGTTTGACCATTGTCGGTTTAACGTACAATTGAACCCTGTAATACGACGGTTCTTCGATGAAATCGGGTTTTGAACCTAAAAACATACTGCTCATGAGCCGAACCCTTACCACGAGGCCACTGTAAACCATGCAGTAGGGATGAAAGGGCTGCGATGAAGACAACGGTATACAAATAGAATTCTTATCTTTTTATTATTATAAATCTCCAAATATTTTATTTTAGATTCCTCTCGTATATTTGCTTGTTAATTTCTCTAAAAGTACAAGCAATTTCGTCAGTGTCTTAATTTAGCATGCAAATTTTAATTCAAATTTTTTTCTTTAATGTATATTTATTCTTGCGTTTAAAAGTATAAATACCTTATAATGAAGTCAAATATGCACTCAAATGACGATTTTATAAAGTTTCGTAAATTACAATTCGGGTTTCAAATATATTTGAAATTACGTGCCGAAAACATGTTAAGCCTAACCTCATTAGTGTGGTGAGAAAACAAAATGAATACGTTACTTATTTGGAGGTGGAGGAAAAGAAGATTTTTTTGCGAGGAAGTTAGTTTTAATTAGCTAATAAAAAACAATGAATTATTATTGAAACAATGCTGTTTTAAAATAAAATGTCATCCACTACAAGCTTCAAAAAGTTTACTTGAACTTGAGTGGATGAATAAAAAGTATTTTATTAACGGCTGAAAATTTGAACATTTTGAAAGTTTGAACATTTGAAAATTGTGTGTGTGTGTGTGTGTGTGTGTGTGTGTGTGTGTGTGTGTGTGT
>JAOUZG010048052.1:1283845-1299434 GCA_026289955.1 Argiope argentata
CTGTAATTTTAGAACCAGTATACCGACCAGTTGGCCGATCAAGTAACAAAACCGATCAAATAACGAAGTAAATTATCATCCTGAAGAAGTATAGTATCTGCTATTTATCCACAACCGCTTTGATATCTACTTTGAAATAATCCATATATATATAACGACAAATGTTTTTTCCTTCCATATTTTTGCGATAAAGTTAGATAATTCCAAATCCAAAATATATTAGAATGAAACGATTCAAATTTCACTCAGAACTAAATGTGCTTTTATATTATCCTCAATATTACACCGACATAAGAGAAAAATATTCCACCGTAGAAAACAGATAAATAAATGGAATTAATCGAAGATAAAAGTTAAAAATAGAGCATACTCCAACTTCATTTAAGTATTAAAAGAGGAAAAACTTCAAACACTTTATTTCCTCTTCAAAGATAAATCTTATTTCATTCATCCGAACTTGGTCCTGAAGCAATTATTTCTCTCCAAAATTAATAGAATAATAAAATGTGGAGAACGAACGAGAGCATATATAAACTGTTTCGTTTTTCTCTTCAATCAGCAAATTCTTGGCAACTTCCAGAAAATATTCCACCGTGAATCTGCCAAATGAAATTGCGTTGAAATTTAATCCTGCATTGGAAACAATTGATTGAGAGGACTAATGCACTTTACACCACTGGAGATTGATCGAAGATATAAAGCAAAAATGAAATACAAAGCAAGAACCGAAAATATAAAGCAAAAGAGACTAAAGCAGAAAGAAGAAGGGAAGGATAAGAGATATCTTATTTCATGCTTTTTATGCTTTTATTTTTGCATCTTTATTCCATGTTTCTGAATGCTTTTGCTTTATTTACCCCCCTCCTTTCTTTTTAGTTTTTGTTTTTTCATGGTGACTACAAATAACTGTAGTTTATCAACTCTGTGATATCATGAAATAAATAATAAGAAGAATATTTTTAGTACGAAGATTCATTCATTAAGACTAGTTTTCTGATATATATACATATTTCTTTTTATCACTGAATATTCATATGCATTTTAGAAGGTTTATATTTATTAGGTTGTTAAACCAAATAAATAATATAAATATTATTTTTTCAAAAGAAGAAGAGCTATTTAACTCAATCAATCAATTATACTTTTACTTTTTGATGTTAATTGAAATATTCATTTTTGAAAAATTAATATTTAAACCTAATATTTATTCTAATAATCATTATTTTGGATGATTGAAGCAAATTTTTATTTAAAAAATAATAATTAAATCTAATAATTATTTTAAAACTATACATTTTTGCATAATTAAAATTTAAACATAACATATATCATAAAAATATTTATTTTCGATGTTAGAAGGAAATAATTATTTCTAAAAAACAAATATCTAAACCTAATATTTAACCTAAAAACATTTAATTTTAATAATAATAATAAATATTTTTTTAAAAAAATAATCAATCCTAATATTTATTCTAAGAACATTTATTTCTGATGTTAAAAGGAAATATTTGATCTCATATTTTTTCTACAATTGTTTTTTGTGTGCACATTCTTCGTATTAACACTCACTAGCCAATAAATTAGAAACCCAAGACCAATATTTTATTGAACCTCCTTTTGCACGGTTAACTGCTATGATTCGTTTGGGAGTCGAATCTATAAGCTTCTGGAGTGCATTTACATCCAGAGGATAACATGCATTGGCTATGCAGCTTCTTAGATCTTGTAAATTAGATGTTAGAAGAGAGTACTGTCGGATGCTTCTCTCCACCATATCCCACTTATTTTCTATGGGGTTAAGATACGAGGTATGCAATGGCCAGGGAAGTGGTTGGAAATCAGACTGATGCTGAGCGAACCAATTTTGAACACTTCTGGCAAGATGTACAGTTGCATTATCGTCCATGAAGTATCCGTCGCTATCAGAATAAAAACATTGCAGGGAATAGAATAAAAACATTGCAAACAGAATAAACATTGCAGGGTGCACTTGATCTGCTAGAATATCTAGGTATCTCATGGCTGCTTTTTTACTCATGAAGAATACCACGGCACCACTTCTATGGCAGCGGAACATGCTCCGTATCATGATACTCCCTCTAGACCCTCGTACAGTTCGAGTAAGGCAAGATGGATTCATGGCTTCGTAGGATTCTTGCCAAATTCAACATCTATCATGAGTGCAAAATAAGATGCAGCGTGATTGATCCGACCATATTACCCGGTTCAAATCCTCAATGTCTTCTTCACCACTGCAAACGAATTTTTGAGTGCCGAGCAGAAATGAGTGGTTTTCTCACAGGCAATTGACAATGCATTTCTATCCTCAGCAATTCTCTGCTCATGGTTCGAGCTGAATCTGTTGGGAAGAGCCTTGTTTGACGATTTGTGTCTCTTGAATTACAGTAGAGTCCCTGTTCTACTGTAGATGGAAGAGGAGAGTGATGTCGGATTGCGTCTTTCCACCATATCCCAGGCATTTTCTACGGGGTTAATATCCGGGTTAGGTGGAGGCCAGGGAAGGGGTTGAAAGTCATACTGATGCTCACAAAATCAATTTTGAACACTTCTGGCTATGTATAGTTGCATTATTGTCAATGAAGTACCCGTCGTCATCAGGATAAAAATGCAACATTACAGGATTCATTTCATCTACCAATATATCTAGGTACAGCGTGACTGTTTGCTTACCCTCGTGGAACAACAGGACACAACTTCCATGTCAGCAGAACATGCTCCATATTTTGATACTCCTTCCAGGCCCTTGCACAGTGCGAGTAAGGCAAGATGGATTCAGGGTTTCCGCCAAATTAGACGTCATCCATCAGTGTAAAATAAGGTGTATCATGATTCATCTGACCAAATTACCCGTTTCCAATCCTCGGATGACTAGTGTCTTCTTTTCCGACACACTGCAAACGTATTTTTGCGTGTCGGGTGGAAATTAGTGGTTTTTCTCACTGGCATTCTACTATGCATTCCTATCCTCTGCTATTCTATGGGAAGGGTTCAAGCTGAAATCTGTTGGGAAGACCCTTGCTTGACAATTTGTGTCAGTGGAACTACAGCCGAGTCCCTGTTCTTCCGAACAATTCGTTGGAGGCGACGCCAATCACGCTCGTGGAAAACTGAGCTGCGACCACAGTTACGTTTTCAAAAGAAGGACTGAGGTTTATCATTATAAATTCTGAAAACCTTTGATAAGGCTGTTTTTGAAAACCCAAAGAGATCTGCCGGCTTTGAAATAAAGGTACCTGCTAAACGGGCAGCAGCAATAAGCCCTTTTTCAAATGATGAAAAATCTGCCGTTTTTTTTCATTTTATTTGATTCATTACTCAAAGGACTTTTACATTTTACTTATAATAGCATTCTAACCACATTTGACCTACGTCATAATAAAAAAATTGCATACTACATCTCTAGCAAGTATCCGATGCCAATGTTGAAGATTTCAAATTCATTAGCCTGTAAGTGAATTTTCTATCAGTCGCCTTCGGTGATCATCTCCTTTATATATTAACTTTGTTAAATTCTATTCTAGATAATTTGTTCATGGCCATGATTAAAGTCCATTTTTTTTACTATATAATTTGCTTAATAGGTTTTAATGAAAAAGTGACTATTATAACTCATTATTTTAAAATATATTATTTTGTAGATTTTCTCTTCATTATTATGCATCAAGATATATTTTACAGTAAATTTCGTTACAGAAATTGGATGAGAGTGATGATAACTGTATCAAGAAAGTGTAACAGTGAAATTAAGAGGATATATGAACAAATAATGGGGAATAAAATAAAACAGATGTTTGCTAAGTAGGGAAAAAATGAAAACGAATGGAGTTGAAAGAAAGCAGTTAGCATTCTACAAATTAATAATCATAAAATGCACGCTTGTCTTCTAAATTAGCAGTAAGCTAATTTTATTTATTAGATGCATTATGTAAATACAACGTAGCATTCAAATTTTATGGCCATTTCACTGGAGAAGTCGTAATTTTGCATTTGTTTAAAAGCTTGAGATAAAAACTCAAAATAAAAGAAACGAAAATGAAGAAAAAAGATTTAAATTTTACACAGCGTTTCTTTAATAATTATGTAAATGAAGCTATGATATCTATTTTCTACTTTTCATATTAGGAAGGAAATCATTTTAAAAAGTTTATTTCTGACTTAACAAAATAGAAATGTAGGCATGCCATTTTTACTGCCTTACATTTTTCGGTACTTCGTAAAGCATGTTTTACAAAAAGACGCACAATATATTTAGATAGATATTTACACCAGTAAAATATATTTTAATTATTAGTTGATTTTTTAAGAAATAATATCAGTTAGCTTCATGTTTATTTATTTAAAAACAACACAGATGATTAAAAAATAAAATGCCAAATATTTGAAGATTTCTGATTTTAAACAAATTCTTTTTTATATAAGATTTGATTATTTATATATTTGATTATATAAATATGTAATAAATATATATACTTATTAACTCATACATTTGACAAAATCTACTTTAATATTTGAATATCCAATATTTGATCCGTCAATATTTTAATAAAATAGATTTTTACAGAGACCAAATTGAAAGTTAATGAGCTAAAACCAGTATGAAATAATAAAGAGTGCGAATTAAAACTATAATTCAGTCTATGTTAAGATTTTTTATAATATTTGCATGTGTAGATTGCTAGATAAATTGATTATTGGATAATTTAAAATGAATAACACGCATAAATTTGGAAATATCAGCTTTTCTCTTGTATTGCTTACCGGCTCAAGAGAGATATTTGACTATACTTATACAAACAAATAGTATGAAATAAAATAAAAATGAATACAAGTACGTTTTTGTAACTCAGAAATTTCCCTGTTACAACTACGTTTGTTTAAAAAAAAAGGTCGTAGAGGAAACTATTAATATAAACATATTTCAAATATTATAACATTTTGATACCATTGAGATTAAACACATCCAATTTCACATAAAACTAACCCTTCTTAAACAAAGTATCCGAGACGATTAGAAATACAGAATCACTATGACCTACAAAAGGTGGCTCTTTTGTCATGATGAAATGTATATTAAAAGCATTCTCTAAGAAATTTCATCATCAGGAATGAATTGTCATTGTCGATGCGCTTAATGAGGGTAATCCTCATTAAGAGAGCCCAATGTATCATCTATTTCTGATAATGCCTTTTCTTTCAGTGTTTGTTAAACATAACGTAATATGGCTTCGAGAATAAATAATATTAATTTATGTTTGGTTAGGCTTAGTTATAGTAACGCCCCGTTGTAAAATGACACTAGGGATACTTTGAGACGGACCTCGTATTTAGGAACCTCACTCAGATGACAAGGACGGCTCATGAGCTGGCATCAAGTCTCTGAACAATAACAAACTTGAAGGAGGACGTTTGGCCTTGATGATTTTAACATGGAACAGACCCCTACACAAAGGCTATTTGGTGGTGTCAGGCCTCGAACCTGGTGCCTTATCTCCAGGTCACTAATGTCCTCTATTTATTTAGGAATCTAACTTATTTTAATGTATATTTTATTTCATGATAAAAACTGTATTTCAAAAAGAAATTCCTTAAAAAGAATAAGCAGTTAGAAAATGGTATTTAAAAAAATTCACCAAATTTTTACTACCCATGAAAAGCCAAATAGATTTAAACGATTAATAAACACTGACATAATAAAATTTAAAGCTACTATATAGAAGTATTATGTATTTATTAATTTTTAATTCTTCTTTATTTCATTTAATTGAGTGATTAAAACGTCTCAGTTTTAAAAACTATCGTGTTGGGATACTGAAATTCATGGGTTTGACAACCAGTGTTCTTAAGGGGTTAATATACAAAAGCAGTGTCATTTTTAGTCATGGGTATTAAGAAATATAAGCTCCGATATTATTTCAAGAACCTCAGAAAAATTACCTGTTCTTTAAATACATCAGGATAAAGTATTCCCAATGAAAAGGCATGGCGCTCGGATATTTAATAAATCGCGCTGAAAAGACTATAAATTTTACTTTGATATTCAGATTTGTCTAGAGGTGAGGCCTTTTAGTATTAATAGAGCAAAAACCATACTTTTTCACCTGCACTAATGATATCAATTTTTCATCAATCAATCGATACTGCTGGTATGATTGCTTAAAGAAAAATTATTTTTAGGGTTATTATCCTCATTCCTAATTATACATTTGAAAATCAAGAAATCAAAACTAATCATAAATATCGCAATTAAAAACAATTTTTATAATAATTAGTGAGAAAAAAATTGTTTCACACAACTAGTCAATTCCAATGATTGAAAACAGTTAAAGACAACGGTCTCTTCTTCGTAAAATCTGACAGGCATAATGTATGTGAATATTCTACTTTTTTCTTTTAAAATAAAATTTATTGAACACCTAATTTTAGATTTTGTAAACTTATTCAGAAATCTGTGCGTTTAGGTATTTTAAAAATTTTCTTTCACCTTTAAAGAAATACATCTGATTATCATAAAAGAAACTGTAAATACGTTTACGAATATATACTAAATTCCCTCTTAACCATATAAGCTCATGTTTTATTCAAGCTTTGGTTTCCTTGATTTACCACACAAGTCGATTTCTATGAGTGAAAACAGTGAAAGTCAATCTTCATTTTTTCGTAAAATTTGACAGATATAATGTGTATATTCTATTGCTCTCTTTTAGAATAAAATAGGTTTTACGTCATTTTTTAGATATTGAATATTTGTTTGGAGATCAATATATTCAGGTATTTTAAAACTTCAATTTTCTTTCACCTTTATATTAAAATCATTTGATTCTAATTATAAATTATAAAAAAAAACATGCAAATGTTTATACGAATATAGTGTAAATTCCCACTTCATGATATAAACCAATGTTTTATCTAGGTCTTCGTTTCGATGATTTACCATTCAAGTCGGTTTCCATGAATGTAAACAGTTATAGTCAACGCTCCCTTTTTCGTAAAATTTGACAGGTATAATGAATGTGAATATTCTGTTTCTCTGTTTTAGAATAAAATATATTATCCTCTTTCTTTTAGATGATATATTTTTTATGTAAAACTCCAATTTTAAGCATTTTAAAATTGTCAGTTTTCTATCACCTTCGCAATAAAGTTATTTGATTCTCAATAATAATAATAAGAATCTCAAAGGGCGTTTTACGAATATATTGTAAATTTTCATTTCAACAAACAAACCGATGCTACCGAAGAAAATTCAAAATATTTTCACTGAAATTTATAAAAGGCTTTTCCAGAAAATCTCATTAAAATGTAAGTTCATGTAATGAATTCGATTTATGTTTCACTTTTAGCTATCTCGCAGTTGTTCAAAGCGTATCTACTTTAAAATTCAAATAAATTCAAGGTTTCTGCTGAAACGGAATATTTTCGATAGGTATATTCAAAATTCCGGTGTTGAAAACATAAACCCAAATGAAATTTTTCGTTGCTATTCTTTTGAAATATTATAATGCGGATGATTTTATCAGTGATACAAAATTCGAAAGGAAAGTAAATATTTATAGAAACCTCTAAGGATAAATGTCTGGCATTTTGTATTCAAGATAGAATATTTGTTGAATAGCACGGCATAAGTTATTTCTACAACGTCGCATGTTGATAACAGTTTTGCAAAATGAGAATAAATCATTCATAGTATCATTCCATACGTTCATATTTTCAAAGAATGGTAGGATAAGTTTAACAATTCATTGAAGAATTATTGAGAAGTATATTTTGACAAAAATATATTCGCATAGATTGAACATTAGCGTCTAAATTTGTTAATAATTGGGATAAACATTCATGTACGTGTATATGTCACTATCGCCACTTATAATGATTGCATGCATATGATTTCTATCTCTACTAATAAAAAGAAAGGCACCACATTCTTTGCCAAGTTGGCGATAACATGCTAATACTGGCAACCCCGTTCTTTTAATTATGGCAACCCTAGGTTATCTTTCCTTGACCGGAAAAGTTGACCTTTGTTCTTGTCTGTGATTCATGGTTGGCGAGTTGGCGATTTTTCAAAAGTGCTCCAAGCAGAGGGTTAAACTACACTCTCACCGAAAGGAGATGTATGAGTGTATGTCTGCTTCACAGACACAAATACGCCATGTTCAGTGAAATTACTAATTATTTTCTTGTCTTACGATTTCGATGTCTGCTTTCAAGTAGAATTGTCAATTACTTATAAGAGATTGGAAAATATTGTTTCAAAACAGATATATAACCATAACGTCCTACAATGAATGAAAACAAGTGGACTTTATTAACCCATAATAAGGGCATTTTTCTTTTCTTCTATCTTCGACGCAAAAATGTAAACATTGAACAAAGGTATGAATGGCACAACTGTCAATTTTTTAATCAGAATACCCACTCTGCATGAAAAACTTTGATGGATAATAAAAGATATGAATGCTACAAGTGTCCATATTTTAATCAGAATCCAGTTCTCCACAAACAATTTATAAATGATGAGCAAAAAAATGTTTATCACAAATTCGAGATTTTAATTAGAATCCATTTGAAATTGGGAATTATCAGCAAAGGTATGAATACCACAATTGTCCAGATTTTAATCAGAATCCACATCTCCACGTAAAACTGTGAATGATAAGAAATGGTATGAATGCCACAACAGTGCTGTTATTTTAATTAGAAAATTATTATCTAAGTAAAATTGGGAATTATGAAAAATTTTAAAGGAAAAAGTATGAATATCACAAATACCAAATTTTAATTAGAATCCAATTTACACATGAAAGTGTGAATGATGAGTAAAGGTTTTAATGCAACAAGAGCCCATATTTTAATCAGAATCCTACTCTCCACGTAAAATTTTGAATGATGGGTAAGATATGAATCCTAGAAATGTCCATATTTTAGTAAGAATCCCACTCTTCACGTGAATTGCATTGATAAGCAAAGTTATGAAAACCACAATTGCCAATATTTTAATCAGAATCCCATTCTCTACGTAAAATTGTGAATAATGAGCGAAACCATGAATGCCAAAAGTGTCCTTATTTTAATCAAAATCAAAATATGTATAACTGAAGCATGAGCAAAGATATTAATATCCTTATAGTGCCCATATTTTAATCTTAATTTCACTCTACATGCAAAATTGTGAATGGTGGACTAAAATGTGAAAGCCACAAGCCCTCATATTTTGATCAGAATACTCGTATCCACGTAAAATTGTGAATACTGATCAAAAGTATTAAGGCCACGATATTGTCCATATTTTAATCACAACCCCACAATCTACATAAAATTGGGAACGATGAGCAAAGATATGAATGTCATAATAATTTTCATATTTTAATCAGAATCCCATTATCTACTCAAAATTGTTAATGATGAACAAAGGTATGGATGTCACAAATGCACATATTTTAATCACAATCTAACTGTCCACGTAAAATTGGGAATTATGAGCAAAGGTATGAAGGATACTATAGTCGATATTTTAATCAGATTCCTACTTTTCAAATTAAATTGCAAATAATGAGCAAAGGTATGAAGGATACTATAGTCGATATTTTAATCAGATTCCTACTTTTCAAATTAAATTGCAAATAATGAGCAAAGGTATGAATTCTACGATTGCCAATATTCTAATCATAATTTCATTCTCTACTTAAAATTGTGAAAAATGAGTAAAATATGAATGCCACAATGCCACCAATATTTTAATCAGAATTCCACTCTGAATGCAAAATTTTTGAGTGATGAACAAAATTATGAAAACCACTATTTTTAATACTTTAATTGAAATACCACTCTCTAAGTAATTGTGAATGTTGAGGAAAGGTACGCAATGCCACAATTGCCATATTTTAATCAGAATCCCACTCTGAAAGTTTTAATCACAATTCATATTCCCATATTTTAATCAGAATCCCACTTTTCAAGAAAATTTGTGAGCTAAGGTATGAATACCAAAATTTCCCATATTTTAGCAAGAATCCTACTCTGATCGTAAAATCGGGAATGGGAAACAAAGGTGTAAAGGATACTATCGTCAATATTTTAATCAGAATTCCAATTTCCAAATTAAATTGCTAATAATAAGCAAAGATATCAGTGGTACAATTGCCAATATTTTAATAAAAATCTCATTATCTACATGAAATTGTGAATTGTAAGCAAACGTATGAATGCCACAATAACAACCATATTTTAATCAGAATTCCACTCTGAACTTAAAATTGTGAATGATGAGCAGAGTTATGAAAACTACTATTGGCAATACTTTAAACGAAATCCCACTCTTTAAGTAAAGTTGTGAATGATGAGCAAATATACGAAATGTCACAAATATCCATGTCCAGAACTCAACAGTTAAGTGTAAAATTGTGAATTATCAGCAAAGAATGCCAAAAATGTCTTGGTTTTATTAGAATCCAACTACCAAAGTAAAACTGTGATCAGTGAGCAAATATATGAATGTCACAATATTGTTCATATTTTAATCAGAATCCCGTTATCTACTCAAAATTGTTAATGCTGAACAAAGGTATGAATGTTACAAATGCCCATGTTTTAATCGCAATCCAATTGTCCAAGGAAAATTGGGAATTATGAGCAAAGGTATGAAGGCTGCTATTACCAATGTTTTAACGTGAATCCCATTCTCTTAGTTAAATGATGAATGATGAACAAACGTATGAATACCACAATAACATCTATATTATAATCAGAATCCCACTCTGAACGTAAAATTGTGAAAGGCGAGATAAGTTATGTAAACTATTATTGTCAATACTTTAATCAAACTTCCACTCTCTATGTAAAATTGTGAATGTTGAGAAAAGTTATGAATGCCACAAGTACATTGATTTAATTAGAATCCAACTTCCCAAGTAAAACTTGAACAGTGAGCAAAGTTATGAATGCCACAAGTGTCCTGAGTTTAATCAGAAACTCTCTCTCTAATAAAAATTTTGAACTTTTAGTAAGGCGAGTGCCCAGAGTTTTATCAGAATCCTAAGCGAATCGTGTCCTCTCTAATTTAGTAAAGAAAGTTGGAGCTTCTGGGTTCATTGCAAAGGAATAGCGACCAAGAGTCCCAAAGTTTCAATCTTTGGCTTGAATCTAGAGTTTTAATGAAATTGAATTCGATCTTTGAGGGGCAATTACTGACATGCATTTCAGACAGAAGTGACATATTTTCGAATACGTATTTTGATGTTACTTCTGATCGATTGAAACAAAATTTGACAAAGAACAAATATGGTAATCAGAAAAAATTAAAACAAAAAAATTGCAAAAGGAAAAATTGATTACAGATATAAACGATAGATTTCTTTTTTCAAAGCGCAAAAAAATATTAAACATTAGGAAAAAGTGCTTTGAAGTCCAGGTTGGTCATGTAAAAAAGTAGGGTATACCCCAGTTTTTTATAATTAGAATAAATTCGCCTTTTTTCAAATGTCCCTTTACGGTTTTATTAAGGGTAAGAACTTTTGACTAAGCCCTAAAGGGAGGAAAGTTTTTAATATATGGAGAAGTCATTGATACTTTGCAAAATTTATTAGAAATATAACCAAAAAATTTCTTTTTTTCAAACGAAAAAAAAAATGTTGGACGTTGGGACATATGAATTGAAATTCAGGGTAGTTATATAGAAAATTATATAAATATATGATTCAGTTTTCTATCAGAATAAATGCACCTTTTTTTTTCAAATGTCCCTTTACTGTTTGATTAAGGGGAAGACTTTTTGACTAAACACTAATGGGAGGAAAATTTTCAGCATATGAAGAAGTCATTGGTGCTTTACAGAATTGTTTACAACCAAAAAATTGTTACTACCAAATTAAACCAAAATATTTTTTTCAAACGAAAAAAAAATGTTAAATATTGGGAAATATGTGTTGAAGTTGATGGTGGATATATAGAAAAATATGTAAATATATATTTCAGTTTTCAATCATAAGAATAAATGCACCCTTTTTAAATGTCCCTTAACTGTTTGAATAAGGGGAAGACTTTTTAACTAAGCAATAAATGAAATACTTTTTAACAAAGCCCCAAGCGGAGGAACATTTGAAACAAAGAAGATGTCTTTGATGCTTTGTAGAATTGATTATAAATATAACCAAAACTTTTCTTTTTTTCAAACGAATTTTTTTTTTAAATTTGTAAAATATATGTTGAAATTTAGGGTGGTTATATATAATAATATGATTCAGTTTTATATCATTAGGATAAATGCAACACTTTTTTCAAATGTCCCTTTTCTGTTTGATTAAATTGAAGACTTTTTGACTAAACCCTAAGGGAAGGAAAATTTACAACATATGAAGTCAATGATGCATTGCAGAATTTATTAGAAATACAACCAAAATATTTTTCTTTTTTTTCAAATGAAAAAAAAATTGTTAAACGGTTAAAATATGTGTTGTAGTTAAGGGTTATTATGTAGAAAAATATGTAAATATATGTTTAAGTTTTCTATCATTAGAATAAATGCGCATTTTTTAAAATGCCCCTTTACTGTTTGATTAAGGGGAAGACTTTTTGACTAAGTAATAAATGAAAGACTTTTTGACTAAGCCGTAAGGGGAGGAAAATTTTCAACATATGAAGTAGTCATTGATGCTTTACATAATTGATTACAAATATAACCAAAAGATTTATTTCTTTTTTTTTCAAAAGAAAAAAAAATGTTAAATGTTGTGAAATATGCGTTGAAGTTCAGGGTGGTTAATAGAAAAATATAAAATATATATGTTTCAGTTTTCTATCTTTAGAATAAATGTACCATTTTTCAAATGTCCCTTTACTGTTTGATTAAGGGGAAAGTTTTTTGACTTACCCTAAGGGGAGGAAAATTTGCAACATATGAAGAAATCATTGATTTTTTGCTGAATTGATTACAAATATAACCAAAAGATTTCTTTTTTTTTTCAAACCAAAAAAAAAGTTAAACGTTGGGAAAATGTGTTGAAGTTTAGGGTGGTTATATAGAAAAATAAATAAACATATGTTTCAGTTTTCTATCATTATAATATATCATTCTATCATTATACTATATAGAATAATTGCAACTTTTTTTCCAAATCCCCCTTTACTGTTTGATTAAGGGGAAAACTTTTTGACAAAGCAGTAAATGAAAGACTTTTTGACTAAGGTGTAAGAGAAGAAAAAATTGCAATATATGAAGAAGCCATTGATCCTTTGCAGTACAAAGGGTGGTTATATAGAAAAATATATAAATATATGTTTCAGTTTTCTATCATTAGAATAAATGCACTTTTTTCTAAATGTATCTTTACTGTTTAACTGTATCTCGTAGTTTTATACAATGAAAACCCTTAATATCAGACTTTGAAAAGCAAAAATTCGGAAATTTCATACATATAAAGAGGGTTTTTTTACATTTATTACTGAATAATTTTCACACTAAATCTAAACTCAAACTTTCCCTTTTGATAAATCCTTTAATAAGAATTAATTTTAAATAAAGTTATTAAATAACTACAAAGTAAAAATAAAAACAAGTAATAAATGTCTCGTAATTTAAATTATTATTCGGAGATTTCTTTTTTTTTCATTTCTAATAAAAAAAGAAAGAAAAGGAAGTCTATCAAATTTTCCTTTTCCTTATTACCCTACTTCGTTGTTTTACTCTTGGCAACTCCCAGAAGTTTCCCAGCGTGAGTTCGCTGAGTTAAGTGCCGCTAGAGCTTCAATCCATTGAAAGCAATTGGTTGAGAGAACTAATGTTCCCTGCACCACTAGGGGTTTAGGAACCTTGACTAGTTGGACAATAAAAGGAGTGACAAAAGAGGAAAAATCACTAAATCAATGGATGGGTGGTATATTAGAACTTTTTTACTTCATCATTTTTTGCTCTTTTCCGTTAGCCATGAGCAAGTGAAAAATTTCCACGGAAATCCTTCATTATTGGCGATTTTTCTACATTATTTGGCGATTTTTCACTTTAAAATCATTGCAAGTAATTTGGTGTAATTCTACAATTTTTGATAATTTTTCACATTAAAATCATTGTAAGAAATTTGGCGGAATTCCACTTTATTTCGCGATTTTTCACTTTAAAATCATTGCAAGAAATTTGGTGTAATTCTACATTTTTTGATAATTTTTCACATTAAAATCATTTTAAGAAATCTGGGGGAATTCTACTTTATTTGTCGATTTTTCGCTTTAAAATGATTGTAAAAAAATTGGTGGATTTGTACATTATTTGGTGAATTTTCGCTTTAAAATCATTGTAAAAAAATTGGTGCAATTCAACATTATTTTGCGATTTTCCGCCTGCACCCAACTAACAAAATGTGCGTATTTTTTTTCCTTTTATCCTTTTCTGCAAACTGATTTATGTCTTAGAATGCTCTTAACTTCTAAAAATAAAATGAATGTTTTCTTTAGATTTAAGTCAATAAATTATATCTATAAGATATTTTCAATTATTTTCAATTTAATGACTGAATTTTATTATAAAGGAGGGTTTTTTTAATATGTATTTTTTAATATTATGCGAATATATTAAGGAAAATTAAATTTATAGTTATTAGTCGTATCGTTAATTTGACTGGCGTACATTGCCATAAGATTTTGGGTTTAAAATGTAATTATAATTTTCGAATATAGATATCCAGGAAAGAAATCCTCATATATAGCTCAACATGATAACTTACCGACAAGAAAGCTTTTATACATTCATTTCTTATACAAAATTACTTATTTGAATTTTGCCATTGCTGAACAATTTTAAGCTACGAGAATAAAGAATGATTCAGAATATAAAAGAATAAAGAATTTCTTAACCAAAGCGTTTGAAGTTTAAGGATATAGAGGATTCTTATTGGCTCTTTGGCGAATTATCCACATAGATTTATGAAGGTTTTTTTTTTTTTTTGCGTCATTTTAAAATTAAAAAACCCCGACAAATTTCTCAAGAAAAGCTTTTAAAATATATTTATGCAATTTGAAAAAAAACTTCAAAACATTACGTGCGATTTGATATTTAATTTTTCTGTAATTTTTTCTTTGTTGCCTTCACAACTTTATTTGGCACAAAACTGTGTATAATTTAAAAATTCCGATTAAATGTTAATTTTTTTAAATACATTGCATACTTATTGAATTTTCATAATCACTTTATGTTTTTATGAAATGAAATTGACTTTGAAGAACTCGAATCATGAAATATTCCTTATTTTCTTTCAATGTTTTAGTTGAATATAAGCATATATTATATTGATGAAACAATAAAAATAACATTTCTTTTCTTCATTTTTCCATCTATCTATCTATCTATGTATCTATCTATTTATATCTATCTATCTATCTATATATATATATATATATATATATAAAATTCGCTGTCTTCTTAAGTTAATTGGTAATCTAACATTTTATAAAAAGTTTTGTTTAAAACCAAAAAACAGAATTTTTGATTAATATAAGTATCTAACAAGAATCTGTTGTTTTACAACAAATATTTTTATCAGAAAAATCGTTATAGTTTTCAGAGTTTAGAGTAATTTGA
>JAOUZG010048052.1:1299534-1325964 GCA_026289955.1 Argiope argentata
ATGTGATTATTCTAGATTTATCTAAAATTGGAATTCAAGAATTCCATGCAGCAGACATTTCACGATTTCTAAAGCATGCACCTCAGAGTTATCGTAAATAGATATTATAAGTATAACTAGAGATACTGTTGGGTGTTACCAAAATAACTGGTGGATTTTGTTAGCAATTAAAAAAACAAATAATGCAATAAAATGCATCGTTTGTGCACCACTCTTGGCAAATCGAGGAATTTTATTTTATCAAATTGCAAAGTTATTTAACATTGACGCTGAAGTTTGTTTAGTTTAGTTATATTAACGTCTTTTTTTTCAAAACAACAATAAGCATATTTTGAGGAATCTCATAATTTTGAACAGTGATCAAATGGTGAGGACGACTTTGAGCTGGCACCCTCCCTCTCAAAACCTCACCAATAGGAGGATGTTTAACCTGGAGAGATATAACTTGCATCAGACCTCTTTTAAACGATTGTTTTTCGATGGAATCGAATCCCGATATAGCAACCTTCCAGTTCCGCCAAGACCTTACCACCAGGACACTGCGGCTCTATATTGTCAATGAATATTGTCTCTGAATGCGCTCTGTAATAGGAGTAATGAAAATGAAGTACTTAAGATTGCTATTCTGCCTTTTTTTTAGTTCTGTACTGCTTCGTTGTTTCTGCAAATAGGGGTTACATTAAAAACACTGTTGTTTGATTTTCTGAAACAGTTGCAACATTTTCATACGTTTCTTTTCTAATTTGTAACGCCATCTGTTGGTAGTAATATTAAATACTTTTGAAATTTTTAAGGGAGAGGTAAGATTTCTTGCTTACCTAAATTAATGTTGCAAATCATACATTTCCAATGCTTTCTGACTTTATTTTTGAAAAATAATTTTCAAAATCCCTCAATCATTTTTGGGATACACGGTTGGCTATATAAGCGTGTAATAATTTACATGTGTTGTAATTCTTCTGCTATTCCTTTTTCATAAAATAAAAATAAATCAGCATATGAAGAAGAAAATATGTAAGTAAGTAACTGAGGCAGGAAATATGCAAGTATCTGAGGAAAAAAATCTACAAGTAAGTATCTGAACCAAAATATATGTAAGTAAGGATCCGAGGCAAAAAATATGTAAGTAAGGATCCAGGGCAAAAAATATGTAAATAAGTTTCCGAGGCAGAAAATATGTAAATAAGTATCTGAGGCAGGAATATGGAAGTAAATATCTGAGGCAGAAATATTATGATAGCATCACTCTAGTCAAATAGTAATGAAATTTCATAAACAAAGTAAATTTGTTTGATAGGAAAATTAAAGTATTTAGAGCAGTGTCAGATCAGGTGCCATCCTTGTAATCTAAACAATATTCGAAACTACATAAACCATTTGAAAACATCCCTCTTACCATTTTAAGATAATTCACTAAAATATATTCAATATAAGCCAATATTAATGTTACATATATTTCCATCTGAATTTAGAATAGAAAAATAAGAATAATTTATTTTCGAAATACATTCAGCTATTGTTGGTTCAGAATTACGATATAAGATAAATGAAAGAAAAATCGGATTCATTTCAATGTTTCATTATTTGTTTTTTTTTCCGAATTCTGTCACTTAATTATAAGCAAGTCAAGGAGGTGGACATTTTCAGGAAATATACCTTATCTTCATTTATTTTTAAGTTGATTGAAATTACGAATGGTTTTAAAAGGAAACTATTTACCTCTATTTATACATAGTTTCTTCGAAATATTGTACAAAAATTTAGTTTATTAAAATCTTTTTTGTGTCCATATGTATTATCATTACTAAATATCAGCATTAAAATAAAAATACAAAAAGTTAACAAAAAGGAATATCAACTAAATACCGAAGAAAGTTAATGAGCCACTAATTTCTAAGAACATTTCTAAGTGATATCCCATTATTATTTTATTTGTAAGAACTCCTCAAAGTTCCTATGTAAAGGAAATTGATTTCCGTTCTTAAAAGGACAATAAATGACTTTCAAGAATTTTGTTCGAAATATACATTATATTTCATAATACTTTTTACATCCCACATATAAATTAATTTCTGAATGAATTATTTGAAATAACTACCATTATTATGACTTTGATTGTATTTCCGGATCAGAATAATTTAACCGAAAGAGAAATGAAATGCTGAAACACTAATTTTATTTATTCATTACGTATTACCAAAACATTAATTTTAAATAAAAAAACCGAAATAACTGTTAAGGACATTAGAGGTATTTTTATATCTCATATTTTTAGGAAATAAAACCCTGATGTCTAAAGTTTTAAAAATGTGTTTAGTTAAAAATGGAAAGGGATATAGAATTTGTTTCGCTTCCATTAAATGGATATATTTAAAAGCGTGTCTTTTTTAAACATTATTTATTTTAAAACCCAGCGACAATCTCATTTGGAAGATTTTAATTTTAAGAGGGGTTGTATCCTGAAAGAATAAAGCTTCTTTTTAACTAGAGCGTCCGTTGGTGTCGAGTGGACACCAGAGAAATGCAGAAGGGAAAACATGTGTAGTTTGTTTTCCCTTCTGCATTTTAGCATGGAATTTGAAACTTATCGTGAATTTTAATCATTTTCCATGGTCATTACTCAGTAAAAGTTTTGTTGTTGTGGATAAATTAAGCGATAATTTAAAAACTAAACATATCTAGTGCGTCCACTGACGTCATTTAGATACCAAAGCAATTTATCATTAAAAATAGCTACAGTGAAAGATAGTTTACTAAGTAAAGCAAACTTTCTAAAGTACTATCGCACATTTGTTTGACCTTGAATGCAATGCTATTGGGCGCACAGCGGAAATGAATCCATTATTCGAAAATTGTTTTGTCTAAGTGTTTCGTTACACAGCATTTGCTTGTCTGCTCATTAAAAAAAATCATTCGATTTTCGAACTTTGTGCAGAGTGGAGACCTTGAAACGATGGCACATATAAAAGGTCTAAGCCCCGATAAAATTGCTTATTTGTTCCAAGAGCTCTCTGAGACTAAATGTGATGGTCCATCTTTTTTTCATCTGAATTCCGATGAATGCATAAAATTACGTGAAAGTGACTGCGAAGAATCTAAAACTGTAATTTGTGATTTTTTTACAATTGTTATGACATACAGGGTCATAATATATGATAATTATAATAAATAATATTAAAACGTCCTAAAAATAAACCTTACTGTACATTAGACCTGTGATTATTTAACTATTGCAATCATTATCAAGTCAGAACATTATATTGTTTTGGGGATGAGGTTTTCTGGCGTCAACAAAAATCCGTAGGCGAAAAAGAAACATCTTAATCCGTATGTGAGGAATAAAAAGCTATTATCTGCAATAGAACTTCAAAAAAACAGCTTTTAATAACGGCTTGCCATTGCATTTACAAAATTTAAGAATATTTTTGTATCACACAACTAAAAAACTAATAAACTGTATAGATTTGAATTCTTTTTCTTTTTGATTTTGGTAAATTTCAATTACAAAACAATTAAAATTTCAGTAATTTAAAATATATCTTAAAGTTAAAATAAATTTAGCAATAATTAATAATGTATTTAATTATATATGTCTCATATCAAGAAGATACATAGAAAATCCTTAAAGATAAAATGAAAGTTCTTTTCTGCATAACTAAAATTGCAAAGAAAGGCTTAAACGGATCTGAAAGTAAGAAAAGGAGAACACTTGCAGTTTTATCGAAAATGCAGTAACGATGTGCAACATTTATCGAGGATCGGCCTCTAGTGTCTGTGCCAAACATTGACTAACCAATGCAAAGCAGGAAACAAAAGAAAAATATAAAAAAAAAGCCCCTACAAGAAGATTTCCTTGTTCTTTGCTTTTATTGATAGCGTAGGTGCATGTTACTGGCCATAAAATAATGTTTACCCTTTTCATCCAGTCGTTTCTATCGTCGCAAATTGGATTTCGTTCTGGGATATTGTTTTACTGCAAAAAATTATTCCTTTCCCCTTGAATATGGGGAAGCGATCAAATATGGATGTGATTTTTATTGGCTATTATATCGGGTCTTTCATCGCATCGATAACACGATGGAAATACTCTTGAAATGCTGAATATTCTAGAAATCAATAAAGCCATGAAGAATGGCGCCGAAGCAATTTTCTGATAACTGTCTTTTGAGGAAGGATGCTTTTATTGAAACGTTTTGATTAAACGACCATCGGAAGTGTTCAGAGCTTTATGATATTTCCTAACAGATAATTCCCTTACCCAGAGAGAGTGAGGTCTTCACATTTTTCTCGTATATTTACTAAGAAATTTGTAATACCAGAGAACGCTTTACATGGAATCAGTTAAAAAAATAGCTACGAAGTATTATTTTTTACATGGATTTAACTGTTTTACTAAACTTATCGTTTTATCTTTCGTCAGAATTAGGTGATTAATCATTGACGTGATTAAAAGTATCCAAAAGCCGAATTTGGATTTTGCAAAATACATTTTTAACCCTAGAAAGGTAACCTTTAAAAAACTAACAAGAATGATAACCATTCGTCTCCTTGACAAAGTGTATTTAAAATAAATTTTTAAAGCTAATTTAAATAAAAGTAAACTACCTGCAGATGATTTCATGACTCTTGATTGTCAAGTAGGATAAAAATATTATTTATTTATTTTCGAAGCAATCTTTACACATATATGAGTGAAGTTCTCTGCACATTGCTCTTGAAAATAACAAACAAAAATTGCGCGTCATTCTTCGCAAATTATATGGGCAAAATGACCCAATTTTTTTCTTTTTTTCCTTAACTTCGGATTGTTCAGGTCGTTGAATGTTTAAATTCAATTTTAGAAGTTCATTTAAAATTGTCCTTGTTAATTCGGGCAAAGTCGATTTGTTGAGACGCTTCTGCATCCATGGAGCAAGAAGAACGTCAATAAAATCTTATTCTTCCGATTCCTTTTCAGAAGTAGAATTATCTTCCTCGCTTAATTCATTGAATAATTCACGGGTAGCTTCTGGCCTACCCCACAAATTTTCTCCGTGAAAACGCTTCGACATCTCCAAACATACACGGAAATACCTTCTTAATACTAACGGGACATATAGCCATTCGTCTCTGAGACGACTATTGTTCTGGATATACTACAGGTGGAAATATTTCGGGGAAAAGGAATGGCCTCATCTGTAGTGCCCTAGGTCAGATTAAAGTATTGAGTAGAACGATACATTTACTGTTATAGGAGAAGAATAGTCTAAGCTATTTCGTAAGCGTTCGTCCAGGAGACGAATGGTTAGCATTCTAGGGTTAATAAAAAATCCCTTAACAACTCAAACAGAATCAGTTTCAAATTAATATTATATTCATCACCAATTATGATTCTATAGGTCAAAATGTGGTGAATCATGAATGCAAATAACATTTCTTAAAAGCAATCTGTAAAACATTCTATCTGAGATTCTTTAATACATTTGACAAATATAACAATATAAAAAAGGTTAAAAGCTTATATCAAGTATTTTCATTTACAAATGAGTTAATTTGACCTACAGAAATAAAATACTCTTATTTTTTTTATCGAGTTATATTATTAGCTATGAAATTCCTATGTATTCACTTCATATGAAACTAATTTTCTTGCTAAACGGTTATAAAAAAAACTTAACCCACACGTGACAAACAAATTCATCTATAAATGTTTACATATATGAGTCCTTGCCTTTTTTTTCTTTCTTGATGTTTAAAGGGTCTTAAATCATTGCCTTTCATGATTTTAATGACATAATACACTGAAATATGCATAGCATATTTCATTTTAATCTTTATTTCTATATATAGACCCCCCCTTATGAAATTTTTAAATTAAAAACCTTTAAGAGCACTAAAATTCCTTTTTAATGCTATCTCTATTTTTACGGCACACTAAATGATGCCAAAATAAATCTCGGAGACTCCATTTCGTTTCAACGACTATTTACTTCAAATCACATTATATAAATTTCTATGAAAAGAAACTTTCATAAAATAGTTTTTCGACTGAAGAAATATCTTTGTTATAGATTTCTTGAAAAATATCTATCTTGTTATTAGTACAGTAAAGAATTTTATATTAAAGTTTTAAAATAAAATTTACTTTCAGATTTAAGTACATTTATATAATTCTGAAATTTAAAAAAAATCTTTTAATGGACATTATTTTTGAAAAGAGAGGGGTTGTTTGAGAAAAAGAGCATACTTTATTTTATTCTAAATTGCGTGCATGTAAGATAGAGAATATATATAAAAAAATTCCTTAGATCTATTGTATAACTTTTTCCGTTTCCTCTTTTGTATTTAAAGACCTAACCAGGCAACTGATATTGAAGAATGTTCTAACTATTGTGATATGGTGTACTTTAGATTAAACTTGAAATTGGTTTCCCTTTAGTGTGTCCTTTCTAAAGAAGATTTAGTCTTTCTATTTCTTTAGAAAGATAAAATAAATTGATGCAGTTTTCTTTTTAAATATTTTTTTACCTGAATTTTAAAAGTAAGATTTGAAAATAAAATATTACTTCCTTTATAAATGCTTGATTGCTCAATAATTTTATACGATTTTCATAAATGGATGAAATGGTTGAAGATCTTTTATTTAAGTTGTTGGTTATGCACCTTATATTTTATTTTCATTTACAAAAATGAAAAAAAATTATAATAATAAAATAAATAAATATTATAAAAGATGTAGTAATGTATATGTTGGAATAATATATTGGAAGTATATAATTTACGATACTAATATGTTGGAAGTATATAATTTATGATACTAATATGTTGAAAGTATATAATTTACGATACTAATATATTGGAAGTATATAGTTTACGATATTTCTAACTCCAATTTTCTGCACATCTCCAATAACGATAACAAATTAGATTACTTTCATTAAATATTAGCTTATGGAATCTAAAATCTAAAATCATGAGCTCGAAAAATACATTTTTTGGAAAATGGCAGTCTGTCTGACTGCGATAAAGATAACTCAAAACTGATTTAATCTAGACGGATGAAATTTGGAAGACTGTCTTTCTATGAAATGTGTAGATTCCTATCAAAATTTGAACAAAATCCTCTCAAACAAAATTTGCCTGCTTGTCATTTTGAAAATTTTAAATGATAATTACAAATCAAAGAGAGATAGATATTAGAAATTCGTTACACGTAATAACCGATACGTTAGATATTAAACATGCACACCGAATTTTATCTGTCTCTTTGTTTTGTAGTTATATGTTAATTTATATTCAGAAAAAGGAACAAACACATTTCTCATTAATTTTTTTTATTCAAATTTAGTCGAAGTCTACAAATTTAGTGGCAAATTCAAAAGTTGCATTTAAAAATAATTAGTTTTACTTATAATTGATATTTTGTAACGAGAATCTTTTTTTTTTACAAAATTAATTTATAAATGTTATATCTCAATTTATTAGAAATATAAATCCACTTTTACATATAACTGTACATAAATATTTTAGACGCCAAGAAGCGTATATATTTTATTTGACAGAAGATGCTTAGTATAATAAAAAAAGTATCATTTATCTAAAAAATAAAATAAATAATTAAATACTAGCTGTGCTAAAAGATATTTCTTTAAGAAAAATGTTTAATTTGATGACATTTATTGAATTAAATTATTCCATTGCCTAATATATTCTACAGTTAGAAAATGCTATTTTATAATACCAAAAAGTAAACAAATAACTCAAGTTTCCAAGTTTTTAATCATATGTATCTCTCTCATTAATGCAATTTTTAAGACGGAATCATAGAATATGTGAAAACTTTGATAAATTCGTGCATAAAAGTTAAACAATTAAACTTCTCTAAGTAATAATTATTAAAATTAAAAATTTTGTTTCAGAAAAAAAATGATTTTTAATTTTGACTCATATGTTATTAATTTCATTAATAATATTTTTCATGAAAGATAATAGTACGGTCCTTCAAAAAAATTCTGATTATTTTTTTTATATTTTCTGGTTTTAAACTTCTTAACCAATGCTAATGATCTTTTTAAATTTATATATAAAAAGAAATTTTTTTATTAAAAATTCTTAGCAAAGCAAAAATAAATAAATAAATAAGACCTCAGGTTTAATTTTTACACGTATTTTATTTATGTTTGAAATAAAGCAGATGCAACGTAATTTGTTAAAATAGCAAATCTTTATTAAATTAATTTTAAAATTATACGACAACAGACGATTTCGTATCTTTGCCATTTTTAGTATTGCTGATCCATTTCCACAATCTTTAATGTAGGAAGGAATGGCACTAATTCTAATAAGATGATGAAAAAGGTTCAGCATTACTAAGAACGGAAAAGATACAAAATCTTCTGCATTTGAAAAAAGATAATTTAAAATAATTAAAAAAGAAATAAACTAGGTCATAGTAAAGTGAACAGAGCTTTTTATGAACATATTTTTATATGATCATAGAGAAAAGAGTAAGCAATCAAACAAAATAAAAAAATATATGACAGTCATCTATGCTATTGAAATTAATTGGTTATATACCTGTATGTAGCTTTTATAAGTAGAAATTACAGCATGTTTTCAGTAATTGATTATCTTTAATAATTACTTTTGAAACAAAGCTCCCTAAAATAGAAATAATTCTTCCTTAAATATAGAACGCTTACAAGTAATGACCAGTTCGAAAAATGAGAAAAACAGCAAAATATGTATGAATAAGATTTGAGGAATTACGTACTTGATTAAAAATTCTACTTAAAGGATGAAATTAAAAAAAGTAATATTAGAGCAGTCAGTTCACTTTTGATATTCTTATTAAATTTTAAATTTATATAGAAAGATTGATAAAATTGTAAATAACTCAAAAAAAATAAACATCAACTTAATTAAACTAAGCCTAACTTCATCATAATCATCATAACTGAAAAAGTTAGTTTATTAAAGATTAATTAAATATAACATCAAATTTTCGCCATCTCCATCGTAAAAATAAAGAAATAGAATCATTCATATTGTTTATTTATAATCAGATTAAATGAGCCCTCAAAAACAGTTTCACTCAAGCATTCTTAAGGATTTTTTAAGAATTCCACAAAATTATTGCAAACTTCTGGCAAGCTTGTTATTGAGAATTTGAGAAATGTTTTAGAGGGAAATGTACTAATGGCTAGCGGATAATTTAAGCCACCTCAAGACCTAAAATCAGTCATAAGGTGAAATTTTTAACGTAACCTGAAAAGAAATAATGTTCAAGTACAGTAAAACAAATTTTTCCTCTTCTAAGGAGTAAATTTATTTTATTGTGTCAAGCATAAAAGAAAATATAAAAAATCTTTCCGTTTTTATATATTTTATGAAAACATGTAATTACTTTCGAAATAATTCTTTTGCTTATTTTCATAAAATACATTATTCAATCTATAAATAAAATAGATGTGAAAAAAAATTCTTAATAAAACATAACTGTACCAGCTAAAAGCCAAAGTGTTTGTAACTAGAAATACTACTTTTCAAGCTAAAAGTTTCCTCAAAGCGTCTATATGTTTGAATCACAAAAAGTCGACAAGTAGTCAACAAATATTGGGGATATTTAAACCATTTTTCACAACATTTACTGGGGAAGAATCTAGTACAATAAAGAAGGAGATTGCGATTTTAATTTTACACTTTTCGAGCAAACCCAAAAACTTGAAACTGCTTATGTCGAAATAGCAAGCGCTGTGGTATGCATATGCGGGTACTTACATATTAGACAGTCTAATTTTATCGCCAAATTTGAAGTCCTTGCCAATGAATTGCTAAACCACCAATTATAGTAATCCGGCAATGGTGTAATCCGTTGATCTTTAACGCCAAATTTAAGTCTGTTGGAAATAAGTTACTAAACCGTTGGGGATCGTTAGCGAAGACGGTCAATTACGTAAGAACTCATATGCGATACATTTCTTTGTTTACTTCTGATTTTAAACAGCGATTTCAATCGTATTATGCCGAAAAGAAGGAAATCCAACCTTGGCTGGAAGATGAAAGAAACATTCGATTGGCGAGTATCAGAGAAATAAATTTCATACTTAGAAAAAGAGAGTCTTTTGATGAGCGAGATAACCCTTTTCCTTTAAATCGCACTGCGATCGAATTAGACAGAGAGAATGAATCTCCTTAGAAGTGATATGATCGCCTGCGTTTTGTCTATACGGACATATCATATTTTTACATTTGTAATAATTTAAATATTTCTAAATCTGTTGTATAGGAAATTGTTTTGTGTCTATTTTTGATAATTTTTAAATACAAATTTTATGTTTGTTTGCTGTTGCGTAACATGCCATCTGATGGAAACTAAATTCAAGTTTAAAGCACATTTTTATTCTTAGAAGCTATACCATGGGTAACGCGGTGCTGGTATAAAAAATATTTATATTTTAGAAACTAAACAAACATTTAATTTAAATTCGCCAAAATTTGTAATATCTGATATCTTTATTAAGGTTTTTTTAGCGAACAAGATGCTTTTATTTTCTTTAAATATAAGAACTTGATAGCCAAGTAACAAGTAATTTTAAATTTCAAAAATGATTGCATACGTTTATAAGACGTAACGCTTATTTTATTCCTCAGAAATAGCAAACTATACTGATGAATTTTTGGACATAATTGAGAAAAAAATCATACATTGGAATTCTTAAAATATGCTGAATTAAAGTTTTTAGAAGTGGATTTTGAAAAATATATTAATAACTAGCCGCCTTTGGCAACCAGTCGGTTCGCCAGTATTAATGCTCAGTAAAATTTTCAAATAATATTTTATGTAGTTGTGTCTCATAACAGGTTTTTCACCAAAATATTTTTAAAACAAACAAATTTTGATAATCTTATAATTCATTTATAGTATTATTTTCTTCAGATGTTCTGTTAATTGTACTACTCATCTTTCTCTTTCTATCCATGCAGTGATTGTCCCGGAATTGATATTTTACTTAAATGATGGAGGTGGAGAAAAAGGTCTAAAATTCTACCTTTTTATAGAATAATAGAGATTCAAATTCTCATAAATGCAAACACACTAAACAAATAAAGACACAATTTGGTTTTCAAGAGATGCGAAAGTTTAATAACAGTTTGGAAAATTCCACGCACAGAGGAAATAATGATGACACACACACACACACCCTTCTTTTTTTTCCCTGGAACCCCCTTTTTTTCTATCCTTTTTTTTTTCTTTCTACAGATTCTATTTTCCCTTTATTCTTTTTTTCTTCCCTACCCAGACTTTATTTTGGGCAGGTATAGATTAAATATTCATACAGACTAAACAGTAAGAAAATAAAAAGAATCGTTTAATACATAAGTCTTTTCAAGAATAAAATAAATACATTAAGAACTCGTAATGCCACATTTATATAGAAAAAAGAATTTTTATCTTTAAGGACAATAAAAAAACTACTTTTTATCAGAACACGATCAATAGCAACATTAAAAAATGAAAAACGAACAATATGATATTCACGTCCGTTAAGAAGATGTTTTTAATCAGCATAATCAGCTGCATAAAAGCATTTTTTTTTCTTTTTTGAACTTCCCGCTATGTATAAATGAAAACCAACTGACAACGCGTATTTTTTTTCTCAACAAATCATTACTTCCTGTTATCTTACTCATTTGGTGTGGGGGGAGGAAATGAAGATTTTTGGCGGGAAAGTAAGAAAAGTGTCGTTTTAACTATTTTCCTATCAGTTTTTTCATTTTTTCTCTCCATAAGAACCAGCCTCATGTCTTAACGAAATTTTTTAAAAAAAAATTAACCGAATCGGTCGAGCCGTTCTCCAGTTTTGCGCTTAGCAACGCATTTCGCGGTTCATATTAGTTAATATAGATTTTGTTTAATGGTAAGTTGCTTTAAGTTAATGAATTTCCAAATTAAATTTACTGTTACATATTTTTCAAAGACGTAATGCTTATTTTGTAGTTCAGAAGCACAACATATTGAGAAATTATTGGAAATAATTAAAAAAAATCATCAAAATGGATTTGTCAAATTTGAGAATTTGAGAAAACGAATCTAAAGTATAAATTTATTCTTTAGTTTAATATAAACTTTCTTTAATTTAATGAATTTATGGAATTAAAGATGCTATTACAAATTTGGAGTACATAATGCTTATTTTTAGTTCGGAAGTAGCACAAAAAGAATCAGAAATTATTGGACATAGTTGAAAATAAAACTTCATAAGAATTAAGAAAGATTTTCCAACTCGTATACCTGGAAATAAAGATTTCGAAATATACATTTCTTTAAATTAAGGAGTTTTTAAGTCTACTTCAAACAAAAAACAAACATATTTTTCAAAGACATAATTCTTATTTTGCAGTGCAGTAATAGTATAACTTATTGATAGACATTTGAACATAATTGCAAAAAATACACTAAAAAACTTTTGTCGAATTGTAATTTTGACAAATAAATTAGAAGCATGAAATAATATTAAAGTGTAAATTAAGCAATTATAAAAATAGGTGCAATTTGTAAAATATTAATCGTTGAAACAAAATCTAAATCATTTTATGAAGGAAACCATTCAAAAATCATGAATATTAAATTTAAAAAAATATTTCACCAAAAAATTAACAATTTAATATATTCACTTCGCATAAATAATTAAAATACCATATTTCCTAATTAAATTTATGAAATATCTGTTAGCATAAAGCTGATTTAATACATTTTTACCATGTCTTAACATGATCTTAATTTGAGAAATTAGGTTTCTAGAGTCCACACAAATCCGTTGTCGAACTTTAAAAAATTCCGTGGGAGAAAAATTGAAATTTTATTACCTGCACGAGCATCTCCAAAAATCAACTTTTAATAACGTGTTGTCAAAAGCTCTGAATAAAAAAAAGTTAATGATTACAAAAAATAAAACTTTAAAAAATGTCAATTCAAGCACGTGATTATATGAAATGAAATAAATAGGAAACGGGATATTTTTTTAAACAATCAATGCAAGACAACAATTTTTGGATCGTTTGCAATACTAAAGTGACTCATTCGATGAAACGATTAAAATGAATAAAAATATAATTTAACTCGCAAGAGCACGTTATGCTTGGCCGCTCAAGAAATGATATTCTGACATGATACAATGAAATATGTATAACAGATTTCATTTTAACCTTTTTTTATTCTTCGTTTACCTTTGCTGTATTGTTTTTATTTGTAGATGTAAAGGGAATTCATATAAAGAATTGAAGGTATTTTTATTAAAACATCAACAAGTTCTAACGAATCCCTATCTCTGTCATGAAGCCTACAAATTTATTAAATTTACTTATAATCTTTCTACATCTGAATCGTAAGTTTTCGTTATAAAAATATGAAAAAAAATTCGTAAATTTTTAATTTCTTTCCAAAGGATGTCATGACGTACGACGATGCTAGAATAAATTTTAAGTGACACTATCTGATATAATAATATTATTTTAATTAAATGTTAAATTCAGACATAACTTCAAATACAGTAAATTATATTTTTATATTTATTTTTTACATACTGTTTTAAAGAATAATTTTTGAGCTTTGAAACTCAAATCAATTTGTAAGTATATCTGATTATGACATATTACCAACACACACTATTTCGATATATGCAAGTGAAACTTTAAAATTGTAGTTGAAACTGAAGAAATCTTGACATTATATGTTTGTAGATTCTTATCATTTGGATTTTTCTTTAATTGCTTTGAAATTCAAAAGGGATTTAAGTATATTAGGAAACATTGACAACAAAAATGAAAAACTTCGAGGATATGTTTGCATATGTAGAAAGAGTCTGATTCAAATCTAATTCATTTTTTTTTAGTTTTTAAATTTGATATTCATATTTGTAAAGGGATTTTCAAAAAAGGATTTCAGATTCACACAGAAATACGTGGTAATCAGATTATAGGTTTGATAAGTTGAAATGTATTTTCATTTTTCCTTTGACTTTCTATCAGGAATTATGTAAAGTTATTCTATGATATATGCAAATATTACTTTAATGAAGTAAATATTCATATCTTTTTTTTCTTTCTTATTAGAACAACATCGTATTTTAAAGTTTTGGACATTTATTTTAAAGAGGATTAATTCAAATTGAAAATGATAGTTGTTGACTTTTATTATTTCTTCCAAATTCGAATCTTCACCTACAAGTCATAAAATCAAAGTATTTTTATATTTAGATAAAATTTGTTATTTTACTACGAATCAATAATGCAATCGTCAGTTCTTATTACAATCCCATTAATAATACTTATATATGTTGTTCCATATTTTTTTTTCAAAACATATTTTCAATATCATTGAATGTTGTTTGACATGAAATTAAAATTTTAAGTTTATGAATGAATTCTTTAACATGAATAGTGCGTATATAAATTATTTTATTTATAGTAATAAATATTTAAGTAAATATTTCTAGTGTCTTAGTATAAGGTTATTTGAGATATTTATTTTTCAAAAAAAGAAGGGAGTTTTTTTTTCTTAATAATAAAGGGAATATTTTGTTGAGACCTACGATTATCGTAAATTACGCTTTTGACGTATTTTATTGCTTTCTTGTGAAAATATTATGTTTTAATTGTTATCAAATTTCCCAGTATTCTTTAAAACAAGCTTGTTTTTTTTCAGCAATAGTTTTTTCTTCACATAAAAAATATTTTCCTTTTTTTTTTTTAAATAAGTGGATCGAAACGAATAGAAAAAATCTGATTATGATCAATAATTAAACAAATCTTTGTAATCAAAAATTAATATTAGGAAATTTAATTGTTAGTTCTTAAATTTTATAACGAATATAAAATTGATAAATATAGCAAAAAGATTATTTTAAGCGGTTTTATTTTTATATACGAGGCATATTCGGAAAGTAAGTACCGTTTTTTAATAAATAGAACAAAACATTTTTTTTCAAACAAATTTTATTATTACATGAAAGACCAAACCTTAAACTATTTTTCTACGTAGTTTCCACCAATGTTCAAACACTTGTCGTAGCGAGTGACGAGTTTTGCTATGCCTTCCTCGTAGAAACTTGCCGCCAACGATGATAAACACGACTGCACGGCATTTTTAACCTCCTCGTCGGATCCATAGCGCTTACCACCTAACTCACGCTTCAAATGCAAAAACAGGTGGTAGTCAGATGGTGCCAAGTCCGGGCTGTACGGCGGGTGGTCAAACTGCTCCCAACCAAACTGTTGGATCAGTGTTTGAGTGGCTCCAGCAGTATGGGGCCGAGCATTGTCATGGAGCAACACGATTCCTTTACTCAGCATTCCTCTGCGTTTGTTCTGAATTGCTCGCCGTACTTTTTTTAAGGTTTCACAGTATCGTGCGGCATTAACTGTTTCACCTCTGGGGAGAAATTCTGTGAGCAAAACCCCTTTCCTATCCCAGAACACAGTGCACATGATTTTTTGTGCTGACATTGTCGTTTTGAACTTTTGTTTTTTTGGTGATTGTGTGTGCCTCCACTCCATTGATTGTTGTTTGGATTCAGGCGTAAAATGACGAACCCAAGTTTCATCACCAGTCACAATTTGTCTTAAAAAGTCCTCACCCTCATTACTGTACCGTGTGAGAAATGTCAAAGCACTGCCAAGTCGCTTGGTTTTGTGACCATCAGTAAGCATTTTCGGGACCCATCGAGAACACAGCTTGTGATAGCCTAATTTGTCAACAACAATTCCGTACAACACAGTACGTGAAATTTGTGGAAATTCGTCTGAAAGTATCGTTATTGTGAATCGTCTGTTCTCTTTGATTTTTTCATCAACTTTCCGTATCAGATCGTCATTGACAAGAGAACGCCGACCACTCCGAGCCTCATCGTGAACATTTTTTCGACCTTCATTAAACATTCTAACCCACTTCCGCACCATTCCATCACTCATCGCGTTTTCACCATACACTTCTTTAATTTCACGGTAAATTTCAGCCGGTTTCACATTTTTTGCGTTTAAAAAACGGATAACAGAACGAATCTCACAGTCGGCGGAATCAGTAATTGTCTTAAACATTTTAAACAAGCACAGCGAACTGGAAACACAACCTACAGCGTCCAAAATGGCGTCAGTTGAGAGTCAGTGAACAAGGAAGACTAGTGCGCATGCGCAGAACGCCGATCGCAGTGCTGCAGCGGCTGTATAATGAAACGGTACTTACTTTCCGAATATGCGTCGTATGTATAACTTTAATTTAAATATAATTTCATCATTGAAAGACATGATGCAGTTAAAGGGAACAGAGGACAATTAAACAGTTCTGTATATTATTCGATCAGGGTCATGGTATTTTTTATGCATATGTATTAAAACAAATACATCAAATTTCTTAAAATAATATTTTCAGCGGAGTTTATTATTTTTAAAACCTTTAAAAATATTTAAATTTTGAAAAATCATAATATTTTACTTTGACTTATTTTTTAATTTTTTCCATTTTTTTCTACCACCCAAAGTAAATGTATAAACCATAATTATATTTGATTTTTTTAATGCTAAGTATTAGAAATAATTTTATAAACGCTAAAGGAATTTTATAATTATTTATGTTTTTTTGAAAAAAAATGTCATTTAACTAGCTAAAAAAATCAAAATATAAAATGTGTTCCATATTTTCTTTAATGTTTAACTGAAATCTTTATTAATTAATTCAAAAATAATTAAAGCAAATGTCAACCAAAGTCGTAAAAATTTTAATAAATCACAAAAAGAAGCGAAAATTAATTTCAAAATAAAGTAATTGGTTAATTATATATATATATATATATATATATATATATATATTGTGATTTTCATACATGAAAAAAATACTTTTGCGCATACATTTACATCGGACCTCAGAAAATTCGTATGGTATAAAAACAAAATAATCATCCTGAACATAATACTTAGAATCAATTAATGGTGAATAAAAAAGATAATAAACTTCCATTTTTAATAATAAATAACGCATAAGGAAGTTTAGAAATATCGATTAGGAAGTAATATTTTAAAAAGAAATAAAACAATGCTAACAAAAATGTGAAAATTGTAAGAAAGAACTAAATAAAATAATTGAAAATTAATATTCAAGCATTAAATTATATATATATATATATATATATATATATATATATATATATACAATACACCTCAGAAGATTGATACGATATAGAAACAAAGTAATCATCCAGAATATAATACTACAAATCCATTTATGGCGAATAAAAACGATAAAAATTTACCCTTTTTTAATAATAAGTAAAATATAAAATGTTCTTAAATGTCAGTCAGAATTTTTTTTTTTAAAAGAAATAGAACAAAATTATACAAATTGTAAGAATGAATTAAGGAAAATTACTGAAAACAAATAATCAAATTACTGAATACTAGTTATAACTGAAATACAGAAAACTAGTAATCTGATACTAAAATAAGTGCATACTAATAAATCCTAATAAATACTTATAAATCTGATACTAATAAATACTAATAAATCTGATACTAATAACACTAATACTGAAATAACTGAAAACGAGTAATCAAAACTAGACATATATTAATTTAAAAGTTTTCTTTAAAATTTCCTCAAATGAAACCCCAATGAAGGAACATTTTATCGCGGTCCTAATAATTTTTTAAAAGAAATATTATCTGAAGAACATTTTTTGTTCCCTTTTCTTTGCCTCTGTACATTTTTACCGAGTCCCAAAAGCCACTTCATGTTACTCTGCAAAATGTAACTGCTCTGCAAATTTAATCCTTTATGGAGGCGATTGATTGCCGAGGACTAATGTCCTCTAGCTCACTTAAATTGGAGCTCTACAAATGAAGCAATGGAAGTGTGAGGTAACAGTATCAAACCATTAAATTCAATGTTGGATATATAAGATGAATTCTATTTCGTTCTTTCGTTTTCCTCAGCTCGTTCTATTCATCCACTAATTCATGTATAGGGATGCCCTCGGCTTTAGCTTAGCATTTTTATTTGTTCTTATTATTCTTTCTGAAGGAAAGATTCGCAAACGGTCAACTTCAGGATGGTTGGACTAATTCCTACAGCGGAATATTTCTAGGAAAAGGACAATGCTGCTCCATACCTAATGGCTGACCCTTCTTTCGCTCATACATTATTCATACATGATTGGTGGGGGTTAAAAGCCGGAAGTATCTTTTCAGTAAAAAAAAGCTTTGGAGACTATTTAGTGTAGCAACAATGAGAAATAAAGAGTATTGTTATAAATCTATTATAATACTGTTACGTTTTTAGCGTAGCGGATTCAGATTGAATGGACTTTATTTAAGGACAGCACAAACAAATTTATTTACAGCTATTTACAGGTATATACAGGATGACTTGAAAAAGTAAAACTTTAGAAAACACAATCCAGCAATAATCAGTCACTTACAGCGTAAATGCAAGTCTTACGCACAATAAACACGGTTTGCAAAACAGCTATAGTATATCACAGCAACAGTCAATCACAGCGAGCTCAATAATACATCGTTAACAGCAAACGCGAACACCGCTCACTAATAACAAGCGAAAACCCGCTAGTCCAGCAAACCACTTCTCTTCCCAAAGAGAGATCATCCGCAGGAAGAGGAAACCCGCCTCTTATATAGTCGGGCGAAAGCACTGTGAGGCTTCCGCAATCAGGGAGAAAAACCGAGGCGCAGCCAAAAATCTCTTGGGGTTACCAGAATATTCCTCCCACCAAGTCAACTCGGCTGGAGCGGAGTGCCTTGTGACGCGCTGCCAAAGGTTTTCACCTCTGACGAGCGTTCGTCCGCTTGTAGCAATACTTACAAGTTTCTTGCATCGAAACTTCTTATTGTTTTGGTGATAAAAATTTAAAATGCTGCAGGAATAAATCATTTCCAGATTGATTAATATATTTACAGATGGTCATGTTTAACAGACTATTGTAAAAAATTAATGTATCATTCAAAATATTATAAAAAAGCAAGAATTTTTTTATAATAGATATATATAGCAATTTGTTATCTTCAGTATAAATGTTTAAATAATTTAGGAATCCAAGTAGATACCAATTACTATTTTTATAATAATAATAATATTATTATTTGAAATCAGAATTATTTTTTTAGAATTAGAATTATTTTTTAATCAGAATTATAGATTTATTTTTTATTTTTATAGTATTATTTAATTTATATATTTTGCTTTCTAAGAAATTATTAAAACGGAGCTTAATCTGTAACTGGAGACAGATAATAAATTTTTTTATTTTTCGCCAAACGGGTTTTTCTTGACACTACAAAAATTCATTCCTAAAACAATATGATGTCCTGACATGATAATAACACTACGCATTTTTTCTTTTTTTTTTAAAAAAAATCTTAGGCAATTTCATGTAAATGTTTTGAGATAAATATAATAAAGTTGATAACAAAAATTCAAATGGTTTATTTGTATTTAAAAACAGACTTATATATTGAAATTTGGTTTTATATGCGATACAAATAAATAGACGAATATGGTAAAATGTTTTTTTGTTGTACAAATATTAGAATATTTTTGAATTTTTACATCAAAGCAATTTTTACATTAAAAGAAATCAAAATATTTCAATTTTTAAAATGATCATATATTTTTAATATACCCAAACTATTTCCTTTTCATGGACATTACTCAATCTAGGAGGTTCTAAAATATGTTTTTTTAATACTTACCTATTAGACCATCCACATTATCACCAAATTTGAAGTTGGCGCCAATGAGTTGCTACACCACTAATTATGGTAATCCATTGATCTTTATCACCAAACCTAAATCTATCGATAATGAGTTACTAAATTGTTGCCGATCGTCAGCCAATACGTAAGTATCCATTTTTGTAATATAGTTAATAATATTTGAATTTTGCCAAAAAGAATATTTTAAATAAAGATAATTTTAAAAATTGAATGCATTTCAGAACATATTACAATTAACGTTATAGGCCTTTTTGATGAATATTACAAATTTTCTTAATTAATTGAGTTCATTTGAGCATAGCTGATTTCATTCATTTTTTCACAGATATTTTTTCTCCTGTATTTTGATTTTATGACAGCAGCTGACAAAAAAATTATCTAGAGTATGGATTTATTTACTTTATCTAGATATTATACTAAGTTTTAGCTACCCGTAAAATATCTCTCTTAGAAGTTACAGCATATCCCAGACTCCCAAGGGTGATGCGACATACATTTTGAGCAGCAGTAGAGTAATCGATCAAACCTTCTGTGATGGGTTCGTAGTATACGATTAAATTGATGCCTTTCAGATTTCCAAGTTTAGATAAAAGTTTCTGTACCAACCTGTTGCTTCAAAAAAAAAATTAATTACGAAATTATATTTAGCTGTTTTACTTTTAGCCCTCATTTATAGAATGTTTGAAAAATTCAAATAGGCTTTAGTGTTACCTTAAATAATAACAGAAAATTATATAAAGTCTCTGTTTTAAAACCAGTTTTGCAAATATTTTCTATTAAAATTAACATAAAGAACAAAATACTACAAAAAACTATTCAATAATGTTGTTATGAAAATTCTCACTAGAATGCGGAGAGTCAGACTGCACTGTCTAGGAAATTTAATAAACTGTAGTTGTCTATTAGATATGCGTAACATAATGTACAAATTCACAGCGAATATCTATTTTTAATCTCCTAATTTGGGTTGACAGAGACGCTATAAAAAGCTATAAAAGAGAAAGTATGCTCAATCGAGTTAAGCCAGCTAGCATAGCTCGTTCTCCAAACTTATCTGATTCTTCACCTTAAGCCTCGTCTTAAATAGTTTCCACCTAAAGTCAAACGCAGGAACCTAGGGCTCATTCTAGACGAGTGTGGAATTTTCTCTAACATTCTCTCTGAGCAAATTTTTATTTATGAGCTTCTACTACACATTTTAGAGTGTAGTAAAAACCGTTAATGACTTCATTATTACGTGAATGCACCTGCATCGCCAACTTAGTCAAATATAACGATCTTCTGTTGCAAAACCCTTTGTAACAGCCCTTTCTCCCGGACTTCAAGATTTTATTACAACTAATTTTATACAATTAAACCATTTACCAATATTACAAAAAATTCATAAATATTTACATCTAATTTACAGAAAATTCATAAAATTATTCTTAATTTTCTTTTTTAGTTGCAAAAGCTCTTAAAGTCTGACCAAGCTAAAAAAGTGAAAGGAAAGTATCTGAATAAATTGATTTAATACATTTATTTTTATTTGCTTGCATTTGAGTTGTTGTATACTATTTTTCTCTAATCACCAAGATAGCGCAACCTGTGACACAATAGTTTATAATATCATGCGATATTAAAATATTCTACAATATTAAACAATATTGTAAATGCTAATCAATGACATAATATTGTACAATATTTGTGTCCTACTAAAACAATTAAAACAAATTTATTTTTAATTATTTGCCAAAAAAAAGTTTCAGACTCTTTTAAAGTATAAAGAAAACTTTCTATGCAGGTCTACATAATTTTTTATAATTATATTTAACTTAAAAAATTTCAACATTACAAAAATTTTGGTACACATGAATGGCGTATTATTTTGAAATATCTAACATATTTTCACATAAAAAAGATCTGCCAGCTATTTTTTGGGAGATTTAATTAAATTAATCTGATTCATTTATTATTATTGAAATTGTTTAATTTATTATTATTATTACTTATTCACATAAACTATCCTAAATAAGTATAGTAATAATATATCAGAGTACTTTTAGAAACTTAATTGATCTGATATTCTGTTATTAAAAGTCAAATATTTTCTGAAATATAATTTTTGTTTATTTTTAGTCAACTAAATTAGATATACAATAAACAAAATCTTCTTTAACTACCAACAATGAAATAAAATCAGATGAAAAAATATTTGGTGAAACACAGCAAATTCCTTTAAGGCCAAAAAAGAAACATTTAATTTTTATTAAATAATACCAATTGATAGTAATTTATCAAAAACTTACATCAAGGCAAAACTGGATCGAGTTCGTTTAAATTGAAAATAAATCAGAACAAATTCAGAACACACTCAATTGGCGTTCAACTTTCATCGCCAATTGAGAATTCAGCGTCTATTGAGGCAATATAAATGCGCTCATTTTTTTGTCAGCTGAGGTAACACAATACAAATTAGAAATATTCAATTTTCTTTACTGTGCATTATTTTAATTCGTAAATACTTAAAAATGAATGTTCATGAATACAAAATTCAAGGATCAGTTATTTTTAAAATGTTTTTATTTTTATTTAGGAAACGTACAAGATAATCTTTTATGCATCAGTAGAAAAACTTTTAAAAAAATCTATCAGGAAGTGATTTAAAAAAAAACAATTCCTACAAGCATGAAACTTTAAAAAAACTTTGTATGAACCGATCATGTTTAAAAATCTTTCTGGAATTAAAATTCTTTAAAAATCTCACATGAACTGAAATTTCATTAAAAATCTTACATGATTCAAAAATTCTTTAAAAATTTTCAAGAATAAATTTTAAAAAAATCTGACATCAACCGGTTTCTTTTTTTTTTTGTGAGCTGAATAATTTAATGCAAATATTCTGTTACCAAATAAAATAATGATTTTTAAAAAAGGAGGCTTATAAATCATATATTAATCAGTGATGAAAATTAGATACATAATTTTTAATAATAAATTTAATTCAAGCTTAGGGAAAATTATTTCAGAAGGCGCAGTCAAAAATCTGTTTATAAATTCCCTTCTTTAACTAATATAACCCAAATACGTGATCCTTTTATTTATGTCCTGCGTAAAAAAACATCTTTAAAATCTATTCTAATACCAAAATAATATTTTAAGCTCCATAATTTTATTTTTTGGCTGATAAATAAAAATAAAGCGTTTCTGATTTTGTTTTTTTAAAACAAAACTTTTTGAGTGCATCCATTTGGAATCAGAAAATAAGTTGATGTCTCGTATAAGGATATTAAACTGAAAGTTATTTAAGGATATTTTAGAATAAAATGGATTATGAACGGTTTTATTGATGTCAAATAACAACTTGGAGTGTTTTTATTACTGTCTTAAGAATGAAAAAAGAATTTCTGCTTATTGGAGCTGGAAGAAACTCTTAAAAACTCCAGAATGCGTGAAATGATTATTAAAGAATGATTTTCAGAATTAAATATTCATTTTCCTTTATTTCAATTTCTTTACTACTGATGTTGAAATATAAATATATGTTTTCGTTGAAAATAATTCATGTAAGTTAAAAATAAAATTGCACGTAAATGTTTTTTTAAAAAAATATTATTTTCGACATATTCTCTTTGAATGAATAAGTTGAATTCTGGAGGAAATTGTTACAGTAAGATTATTTTTGGATAGAAATATTTTCATTACATTGGATTACTTTCAATTTTTTTGAAACCCTTTGATTATGTTATTGATTTCGAAAAAATCTTCTAATTATTTCGGTAAAATACAAGTAATATCAGGATGTCATCGTAATAAAAAGTGTTTGGATACTCATAAAATTATGAACAATGAAATTTTCATAAGACGCGTTGACTGATTCTTTTCACAATTTCTTATATAAACATTTTTTTTCTAGCCAGAATACATCAATGTGATAGATATAATAAACTTATCCGATTAAATCTTTACAGCACCTTAACTTTAACCAGAAAACTCCAACCCACCCAAAAGCAAAAGTAAAAAACTGATTGTTCTGACCTGAGTTATGATTGGGTGCTAAAAGGGCGTTACCGATTACATTACAACCCTTCCAGTGGGAAGTATATCCGGTCATTAAATTCATCTTTCCTAATTATGTACTAGAGTAGTGAGGAAAAAACCATACAGTTTTTATTTTTGCCTGGTATGAATAAATTCATAAATAATTTTTGTTTTAGGTAGTAAATACTTATTATTTATAAAGAAATGAAAATCTTACTCTCAAATTTTAAAGTTTACTACCTGAAATTAATTAGAGAAATAAAATAAAAATATCAGTGTTAATTACTTCCCCTCCTTTGAATTTTTATTATGGGAGAAATGAGTACTCTCATTTTGTAAGCTAAAAATTAGAAACAAATTTTTACTATGGCAAGAAGGAAAGGGCATATAAGACTAATATCAAGGACATATTTGACTATGAATTAACATTTCAGGTCAGAAAGTAAAAAAGCCAGATGAGTCTTATATATCATCTATTCCAAACTTTTATCGTTACTAACTACTACAGCAAATTATTTCACATCCTTATATGTATTTTATGGATGAAAGGTTTTCTCTCATTTTGTTGCCTGATGAAAGGTGAAAAAAATGAATTAAAGCCAATTTTTAGAATGATAAAAAGAAAAGAAGATATGATATTGGTATCAAGGGCATACTTGACCATGAATTAACATTTGAAGTTGAAAAAAAAGTTTAAAAAAATGTCAGATTAGCCTTATATGTCAGTAATTCCAAAATTCAATTTTTACTAACTACAAACAAATGACACAAAGAAAAGATAAGTACTAGAGCTAACTACTTCACATTCTTAGATATATTCTTGGGTGAGTTGTTTTCTTTAATCCTGTTATATGATGAAAGGAAAGAAAAGAAATATAGCAGATATTCACTATGGAAAATGGAAAAAAAGATATAATACTAATGTCAAGGCCATACTTGAGCAGGGATTAACATATAAAGTCGAAAAATAAAATGCCTGATCAGTCTTATATGTCAGCTATTTCAAAATTCAATCGTTACTAACTACAAATAAATGATATTGACAAATAATAGAACTAATTATTCCACATCCTTAGACATATTCCTTGGGTGAGGTATTTTCTCTCATCTTGTTACCTCATGATAAAAAAAATTTAGTTTGGCAAAATGAAAAGAAGATATAATACTAATATAAAGGACATCCTTGACAATGAATTAATATTTCTGGTCGAAAAGTAAAAAAGTCTGATTCGTTCTATATGTCATATTTTTCAAAATTCAATTTCTATTAACTACAAATAAATGACACAAAGAAGAGACGAATATTAGACCTGATTACTTTACATCTTTAGATATATTTATTAGCTGAAATATTTTCTCTCATCATGTTACCTGATGAAAGAAAGAAAAGAAAAAATGAAGTTTTTTAATACGGCAAAATGAAAAGATGATACAAGACTAATATGAAGGACATACTTGACCATGATTTAGCATTTGAGATCAAAAATTAAAAACAAAAACGTCTGATTAGTCTTATATTTCTGAAATTTCAAAATTCAATCATTACTGACTATAATTAAACGACACGAAGAAACGATAAATACTAGAGCTAATAATTTCACATCTTTAGAAAGATTTCTTAGCTGAAAGGTTTTCTCTCACCCTGTTACCTGATGAAAGGAAATAAAAGAAATTTAGCAAATTTTTACTATGGCAAAATGAATTGAAGATATAAGTCTATTGGAGAGGACATAATTGACCTTGAATTCACATTTGACGTCGGAGAGTAAAACGCAAATGTCAGAATTGTCATATATATCAGCTATTCCAAAATTCTATTTTTACTAACTACAAATAAATGACACAAAGAAAATACTTCTGCTAGAATTAATTATTTCACATCCTTAGATATATTTCTTGCATGAAATGTTTTCTCGTGAGATGAGAGCTGATGAGAGAAAAAAAGATAAATTTTTACTATGGCAAACTGAAGATACTAATATCAAGGGCATATTTGATCATGAATTATCATTTCAAGTCCGGAGGTAAAATGTCATATATGTCTTATATGTCAGAAATTCCGAAATTCAATCTTTATTAAATACAAATCCATGACATAAGGAAAACACAATTATTGGAGCTAATTACTTCACATCCTTAGATATATTTTTCTGGCAATTTTTTTCTCTTATTCTGTTATTTGATGAAAGAAAAAAAAGAAGAAAAAGTTACCATTAAAATGAACTTGGATATCAAGGGAATATTTGCCCATGAATTAATACTACAGGTTGAGAAAGTTAAAGTAACTTATCTTGTTACCAGAAGAAAGAGAAAAAAAAAGAAATAGAGCAGATTTTTACATTGGCAAAATGAAAAGAATATATAAGACTAATGGCAAGGATATATTTGACCTTGAATCAGCATTTGACGTCGGTAAGTAAAAAAAAAACAAATAGCAGATTTGTCTTATATGTCAGCTATTCCAAATTCAATTTTTACTAACTACAAATAAATGACACAAAGAGACAAATACTACATTAAATTACTCCAAGTCCTTAGATATATTCTTTGGATGAAATATTTTCTCTCTTTCTGTTAACTTATGAAAGGAAAAAAAAGAAATATGATTTTTATTAAGGCAAAATGAAAAGAAGATTCAAGACTAATATC